>CAUYON010012068.1:0-25543 GCA_963573935.1 Arctocebus calabarensis | reverse complement strand
GCTGTCTCCCTGTGTCCCCAAAGGGAAGTTTCTGGGCAGATCCCGCCTGGCAGAGATGCCTGAAGTCCTCTCTCCCCAGTCTCACTGTGCCCAGCCGCAAGGAAGCTGTTACTCGTCCGCCATCTTGCTCCGCCCCTATTCTTGTTATTTTTATTTATTTTTTTACTCAAGTGTCTCATTTTGTAGCCCTTGGTAGAGTGCCATAGTGTCACAGCAACCTCAATCTTGGACGTAAGCAGTGCTCTTGCCTCAGCTTCCCAAGTAGCTGGGGCTATAGGTGCCCACCACAATGCCCAGCTATTTTTAGAGACAAGGTCTTGCTCTGGCTCAGGCTGGTTTCGAACATGTAAGCTCAGCAGTCCACCCACCTCGGCCTCCCAGAGTGCTAGGATTATAGGCGTGAGCCATGGCCCCTGGCCCCACTCATTCATTTTAAATTACTATGAAAGCCTTTGTTCCTTACAGAATCCCCTCCAGAGATGATTCGGTTTTCTCTTGGTTTGAACATATCATTTGACTTTTATGTCTATGTTTGTTGCTCATTTGTATGTTTTCTTCTTTAACACCTGATAATTAAGGTAGCTCTATTTGGTATCACTGGAGTCTTAAATGCAATTGCAAATTAAGCAGTAAAATCCTGGGCAAGACTAGGTACACATTTAGATGATCCAGGATAATATATTTATGTGACTTTTTATTTTGAAATAATTTTCATCTTTGCAGAAATTTGTAAGAACAGTACAAAGAACTCCCATCTGTCTATTACCAGGTTTCATCAGTCATCACCATGTTGCCACATTCCCTTTTGGATCTCTCTATGTAATATGCTTATTATTTTTATGAGCCATTTGAGAGTAAGTTGTAGCTGTGTCCCCTTTATGTGAATTTTTAAAATCAAAAGGAAAACAAAGTCTCCTTTAAAAAACAATCAGAACATTAAGATAAAGCATCACACACAAAAAAATCGGAATATTGTAAGTAAAGCTACAAATTCCTTTGACCACTCTTCAATCCTAGTCTCCTTCCTTCCAAGGGGTAATCCCAAGTGAGTGTATATTCTTCTAGACCTTTTAGGAATTTACTTAAATACTTGCACATTCAAATCTGTGTATTCATAGAAAGTACATAGTATTGTTTAAAAAAAAATCAAATGCTATATTGCACGTGATAAAAGTTTTGATGTGGGAAAAAATGCTCAAATATAACGAGTCAGAAGAGTTTTAATTAACAATCTAGTCTCAACTATGCAAAGTTGTCTGTAAATAATGCTGGGAGGAAATACTTTAATATGTTAATTGGTTATTTCTAGCTGGTGGGATTATAAGTGATATTTTTTTCCTCCTGCTTTATATTTTCTCTATACTTGGAACTTTACTATAGTAGGTAACTTGTATAACAGGGATATGTGAGAAACAGCCACCAAATAATTTAGAAAAAGGTAAACGGAGGCTAAGGGTGATGGAGATGAAAAAGCAAAGCTCATTGATGAGTGGCTCCAGCAAACAGCCTGATGGGCAAGGTAGTAGCAGGAGAAGATCCCAAGGTGAGGTGGGGAAAGCCTTCACCTCTTGTTCTGTTCACCTGCTGGAATTAGGAAGAACAAAGGCACATGAAGATCATAGATGAGACAATGGCCCAACTACAGGACCTGAAGAATCAGCACCTGGCCAAGAAGTCGGAAGTGAATGACAAGAATCATGAGATGGAGGAGATTCGTAAGAAACTAGGGGGTGCCAACAAGTGAGTGGATTCAGGCCCGGGGTGGGAGGAAGTAGGTATAGTAGGTAGACTTCCAAATTTGGGTCTCACCTAGCTTCCTGGACCTTTTTTAGGGAAATGACCCATTTACAGAAGGAGGTGACAGCCATTGAGACCAAGCTTGAACAGAAGCGCAGCGATCGCCACAACTTGCTACAAGCTTGCAAAATGCAAGATATCAAGTTGCCACTATCAAAAGGCACCATGGATGATATTAGTCAGGAAGAGGTCAGTATTATGGCTGGTGATGGGAGTGGGCTATGAACACCATTAACTAGGGATAGAGAGTAAAAGTGGCCAGGAAGCGCAGTGAGAAAGAAAAGGATGGTGGCTAACAGTGGAGGGATGTAAAAAGGGATGCAGGAGAGGTGAGGGAAGGTGAAGTGGTGAAGGCAAGGTGAAGTGAATGCGATAATAGCCTTGGCATGAGGATGTTGAATTGGGAGTAGAACTGCATCCCAATGGATGGTGAGAGTTGAACCTGGAGAGGAGGAAATAATTCATTTACCTTAGGAACTTGACCTACATTAGATTCAGCAGGTGATGGATACTGGTAGAAGTGGGAATTGAAGGACATTAGCCAAGAACAAAGGAAGACAGGTGGCTGAGGGACCTGCGGATGATAGCTTAGCTGCATTGAGGATGGTTGGGTAAGGGACATCAGTGATGCAGAGGTGAAAAAGCTTAATTTTAGGAAAGGAAGGGACACTAGCCAATAGAAAAGCCAAGGCATTTTATCCATTGGAAGTGAAGATTGATAACAAGGGAATGGGGAACGTGAACTAAGAGGAGTTTTGCAAATATCTTATCTTAAACCTGGTCAAGTATCTCAGTCCCGTGTCTTTCACCTTTCCCTCACTTTAATTAAGTGAAATGTTTTGAACACGAGAAATGTTCTAGGCATCTTGGTAACATGTGGCATAATAACCCCTAATCCTAACCACAGCCCTGCCAGGCAGGTGTTGTCTCTACATTATAGGGGAAGAAACTCAGGATCTGAGAACATGACTTGCCCAGGATCATCCTGTTAAATAGTAGAGCCCAATTTTGAACTCAGGTTGTTCTGCTTACAAAGCCTCTGTTCCTTTTGCCACAGTGATTTCTAGCAAGGTGCTATCTCAATGATTAAAGGTTGCAAAGTAGTCCTCAGCTTTTCTCTAGAGGGCCACTCTCATGACCAGTCTGCTGTATTTGATTTTCCCTTTCTCTATTTCAGGGTAGCTCCCAAGGGGAGGATTCAGTGAGTGGTTCCCAGAGAATTTCCAGTATCTATGCACGAGAGGCCCTCATTGAGATTGATTATGGTGACCTATGTGAGGATCTAAAGGTAAGGCTCAACAATGGGGGTGGGCCATCTTCCTAGCTGTCCAAAGCAAGGGTCAACCCATGTAGAGGCTCTAATGGATACCCTGGCTAGAAAGAAGCAGCTGGCAAGGGAGGGAGTATTGAGTTGTGACCAAGGGTCTTTCCCTCAGACTTTCACACATGCAGGTTTCCCACCCTGGACCACCAGTTGCTCCTGACTCTGCCTGTTGTCAGTCTTCCCCTTTGGTGTATATATCTAAGCCTAGATATACAGAACAGGCTCCTATACAGTGAACAGATTGGCCTGAAGTCCTCGGGGCTCTTTCCTTCTCACTTGCTATTCTCTCCTGGGTGTGCTTCACTCCTTGACTTCAGCTGCTATCTCTGTGTTAGGTCCTGCAGGTACCTGAAACCCCAGTCTTCCTCCCTACACCTGAGCTTCATCCTTGACTCTTCCTCAAACCTTATTGATTCTACCTCCTAAATATCTATTGAATTCTTTTTTGTATTTCCAGTGTCTCTATCACATATAGACACAGGAGCATCTTAAATAATGCCTGGTGCTTCCCAAACCATACTTCATCATTATATCCAGGAGGATTTGATTTTTTTAAGTTATAGAAATTTGCAAACATTTATGGAAATAAAGAGAACGATAATAATGAACCTGAGGCAGCTATCACCCAACTTCAACAGTTAGCAACATATGACCAATCTTGTTTCCTCCACCACCACTATTAGACGATATTAAAGCAAATCCCAGACATTATTTCATCTATAATTACCTTAGCATGTATGTCTGAATATGAAGACTCTTTTCAAAAGGAATAACCACAGTATCATACCAGGAAAGATTTAATAATAACTATATAATACTGTCTAATATTCACTAAATGTTTAGATTTTCATGAAAGTCCTAAATTTTTATTTATTATTTTTTGCAGTTTATGTGTTTAAATCAATATTCAAGTAAGGTCCGTATATTAAAATTATTCTCTGCTACTCTGTAACATTTTCCTATGCCTTTTTATTTTTATCTTCCTATTTATTTACAGAAGAAACTGGGTCATTGGTACTGTGGAATTTTCTACATTCCAGATTTGGATTTGGCTGATTATGTCCCCATGATGTTACTTAATATGTTCTTCCATCTCCTGTATTTCTTATAAACTGATAAGTAAACCAATCGGTTTAATGTTCTTTTGGGGGGAGGGGGGTGGCAAGTATATATCATAGGTAGTACTGGGTACTTCTGAACTTTTTCCTTTTGTATCACATCAGTGGACACCTGATGTTAGTTCTTTGTCTCTTCTCTCTCTGTAATGTTAAAAGTGATCAGTGTTCAACAATTTTCAATGTTACCTATGAAACATTCTTGCCAAAAACTCCAAGGTGTGGATCTGATCAAGCTTACATGAAAGCATAACAATGCAGTTAGCTAAATCCAGACCGTGAAACTCTAAAAGACAAAAGACCTGATTTGTTTTCTATAAGTAAATGGGGAGGAAAAAATAAAGAGGGAGGAGGAAGTGTTTCAGACCACAAAATAAATCAGCCACATGAAATGTGTGGATCTCACTTGAATCCATCACAGAGAAGGAGAGGGAGAGGGACCTTAATAGAGTAAATGAGACTTAAGAGACATATCAGCCAGTTGCATTGTATGTACCTTATTTGAAATCTACTTTGAAAACTATTTGTAAAAAAATTCATAAAACAGAGCAATTTGAATACTGATTAGATATTTTATGATATTAGAGAACTGCTGTTAAATGTGATAATATTGCAGTTTTTTTTTTTTAAGTCCTTCCCTTTTATAGGAGTGAATCTTAATGAGAGAGCAGGTATTGTCTCTTCAGGGGACATTCAACAATGCCTAGAGACCCTCTCGTAATGCCCATCTGTCACAGCTGGAGTTTGGGGTGTTATTATCTGCATCAGTGGATAGACACCAGGGATGTTGCTGAATATCCTGTGGTGCACAGGACAACTCCCACAACAGTAAATCATCCAACCCAAAATGCCAGAAGTGCTGAGATTTAGAGACCCTATATACTGAAGTATTTATGTATGTAATGATATGTCTGGGATTTACTTTAAAATGAGTATATTCAGAAAATTAATGAAACAAAAAGGTTTTTTTTAAAAAAAAAAATAAATAAATAAAATCGATAAACTTTTGGCCGGACTAACTAGAAACAGAAAAGTAAACTCTGTAGTAACCTCAATCAGAAACAATAAAGGGGAAATAACAACAGATGCCACAGAGATAGAAGAGATTATCTCTAAATACTGCAGGAAACTCTATGCCCAGAAATTTGATAATGTGGAGGAAATGGATCAATACTCAAATCATACCCTCTTCTTAGACTTAAGAAATAAATCTCCTGAACAGACCAATTTCAAGCACTGAGATCAAAGACACAATAAAAAAAACTCACAATAAAATGCCCTAGTCTGGATGACTTCACACCAGAATTCTATCAAACCTTCAAAGATGAGCTTATTTCTGCCTTTCTACACCCAGAAAACACGCGAGCCCTGATGTCTCCCATCAGGGGCACTCTAGCAGTTGTCATCTACATTATTTTGGTGTTGGCACCTGTACTTAACTTGAGGTTAGGTTTTAGGGGTTTGAATGACATCTTGTTTCTTTCCATTACAAAATAAGCTAATTTCTTTAGTCAAATGCATTATTTCTCCGAAAAAAAAGTTATTGATTGCCACAATTGGGCGATCAATGCATACCAGTTTAAAGGAAAAGGAATGATGGATGGGAAAAGCATTAAGTGCTATTCTGCTTGATGATATACTGTGATAATTCAGCTTTTAGAAAGCAGTACTTTTCTAAGAAACCAGATGTAAAAGCATTAGGGGATTTAGCGTCAAGATGAGTGGTGATGTTTTTGTGGTTGACATCTGAAGCTTCTGATTGCAAGAGCATCGATATACACAAGACCTGCTTGTCTGAGGGTTCCAGGTTCTGTACTTGTGTCGTTTTGGCCAAAACACTTAACCTCTCTGACCTTAGTTTTCCCCGATAGTTGATGACAAGCAAAGGATAAGAAAAAGCACATTGAAATTCCAGAATATCCAAGCTAAAAGGCACATTTAAAGTTATCATGGATATCAGTTAAGATTAGAGTTGGCTGCATGTAACAGAAAAGCCTAACATACCAGCAGCGTAAACAAACCAGAATATCCTTTATCTATAAAGTAACGGTAGTACGGATATGGTAGTTCAGGGATGGAGTGGCAGCTTCTCCGAGTCATCAAGCTCCAGACTGCTTATAGCTGGAATCCTTTCCTCGTGGACTAACAAGGCAGCTAGAGCCACAGCTATCACTATCTGCATTCCAGATAATGAAATATTCCTGGTAGTATATAGGTTTTCAGGAGAGGAAGGATGTTGGGAGGCAACCAGTTGCCTCTGCCACCAGGAAGTAATGGAAAGCCAAACATTCAATTTGATTAACAAGTTACAGCCAAGAATCCCCAAAGTATTACATATCTGGGGATTGGGGGGGGGATGGGTGGGAAAGATATGTGGTATATTAACTGAAATCTGCAAACTTAGATAATTCTTAAAAATAAGCTTTCTTTTTTAAAAAAGTTCAATTCAGTTAAAGTAACAAAGAAACTATATTTAAAAAATAGCAATCGAATGAATTCAGAATGCCAGCTACCAACTAGGCTCATTTTCAAAAGTAATTTAAGACTATGCAAATTCGGCTGTTGTTTCCTTTCATACTGTTTTATGCGGATGGATACTCAGATTCCTAAATTAAATGTCCCTTTTGACCTTAGCAGGAATGAATTGGCAACTCTCTCCTTGTTTGCTAATGGTCATTGATATGATTCTGGAATAATTGGCTTGGAAAGTGCATGTTTAGGTATGTGCAGGAGACGGGATGTGGGGAGATTTCTGGGAATGATTCAGAATCACCTAGAAGTTTTTACAAATGGTAAACATCTCTATATTAGTCTCCAAAATTGGGTTGCATTAGAAATAAAGAGTTCTGGGACTGCTTTGAGTCCCTGCTCCCTTATTCTCAGATGTAGCATCAAAATCACAAGAAGGTTTTAATGACTCTAGGGAGACTGGGATGCTATGATGCCCATTGCCTAAGAATAAAGATGAAACAGCAGGAGAAGGGAGACTTGAGCTCTGTGGGCCCCCTGCAGAGCAAACCCAGTGGTGCATCTAAACATACATTATTATAGTCATCAAAAACAGAGCATGCAGCTATGGAGAGTCTTTGGCCCCTGAGTAAAATATCTAATTCTTTTCTGTTCTGAGGAAGATAAAGAGAAACACAACAGAGCACCTGCCCTGAGGGAGCCTCCAACCCAGATCTAAGCAGATGGGTGTTTAACAGCGCAGAAGTCCACTAGCACTAGGGTTGTTCTGTACAGTGCAAGATTAATTTCTACATATTTTCTACACGTATTAAGTACACTTGGGTTCTAAGAAAGATCATGATACTGTGGTTTCTGGAGAAAGCACCTGGTCTCACTGTTTGCTGTTGTGGTCCCTACCTCCTCTGTGTGGGTGAGGCACAAACATTGTTTCCTGGCAAAATCCCTGCTCTTCTTTGCAGTCCTGGCTGGACTTGTGTGGGGTGATACTCACAGCTGTGTTTTGCTAAGGGTGAGTAACCAGATCTCCCAGTACTTTTCTTACTGGAAACTCAGGGGGTGGGAGGTGGGGGACAAGGAATCTTTGACCATTGCATCTGAGTAAATGTCTCACTGTGTCACATCCCCAAATCCCAGGACTTGATAGAATACAGTGTGAACTTGTTAGTTTCTGTGAGAAGAGAAAAAATATCTACACTGGAAAAATTGTCATACTTGGTGCAGCCCAAGCAGGTCCACCACTATGGAAGCCTTCTCACCTTCCTTTCCCTGGGTGGTGGCCATGGCTAGAAGCTCAAACTACAGTGATGGGTTAAGAGCTTGGTTCTGGACACCATAAGTGTGGGCACGCTGGCTGCTTGTGCAGGGGTGAGGAAGTAGTGCTTTTCCTAGTCTATCACCCTTGCTGCTTGAACATGGGAGGCCCAGGAGTTTTCTTCCTTCCAAGCTGAGGAGCTCGCATTTCTTTTGGTCCTAAGAATAATTCAATTGGAACAGCATCTAAAAGCCAGGAACTTTCCAATGCAAAGAATTCAGTCCAAGGATTTAAAAGATTCCATGACAAAGCATTCTCTGATCCGTTTGTGGAAGCATAAAAATCTGAATTGCATATGATATTGTGCAATTGGCCACTAAATTAACAGGTATAAAGGTGACATATATGGAGGAAGAGCAAAATTTTACCATTGAGCAAGTGACTGCTATGCATTTTTCCAAACTAAAAGAGATAGCAGAAAGTGTTCTTAAGAAGTCCGTTGTTGGCCGTGTTGTTTTGGTTCCTCGTTTCTATACTGATGCAGAAAGACGATTAGTGATGGGTGTGACATAGATTGCAGGTCTCAATTGCCTGTGATTAATGAGTGAAACTACTGCAGTTGCTCGTGCATATAGAATCTATAAGCAAGATCTTCCTGCCTTAAAGAAAAACCAAGAAATGTAGGTTTTGTAGACACGGGTCATTCTACTTATCAAGTTTCTGTATGTGCATTTAATAGAGGAAAACTGGAGGTTCTGGTCTCTGAATTTGACACAACACTGGGAGGCAGAAAATTTGATGAAGTTTTCGTAAATTACTTCTGTGCAGAATTAGGAAGGAAGGAATACAAGCTAGACATAAAGCCCAAAATTCGTGCTTTGTTATAGCTCTCTCAGGAGTGTGAGAAACTCATGAAATTGATAAGTGCAAACACTTCAGGTCTCACTTGAGCACTGAACATTTTATGAATGACATTGATATACCTGGAACTATGAATAGAGGCACATTTCTGGAGATGTGTGATGATCTTTTAGTTAGGGTGGAGCCACCACTTCATAGGGTTTGGGAATAAGTCAAGTTAAGGAAAGAAGACTCGTATGCAGTGGAGATTGTTCGTGGTGCTACACGAATTCCTGCAGTAAAAGAGAACATCAAATTTCTTGGTAAAGAACTTAGTACAATATTAAATGCTGATGAAGCTGTCACTCAACGCTGTGCATTGCAGTGTGCAATCTTGTCGCTTGCTTTCAAAGTCAGAGAATTTTCTATAACTGATGTAGTACCATATCCAATCTCTCTGAGATGAAATTCTCCAACTGAAGAAGGGTCAAGTGACTACAAGTCTTCTCAAAAAATCATGCTGCTGCTTTCTCTAAAGTCCTCACATGTTATGGAAAGGAACCTTTCACTCTTGAGGCCTATAATAGCTTACCTTAAGAGTTGCCCTACCCAGATCCTGCTATAGCTCAGGCTTCAGTTCAGAAAGTCATTCCTCAATCCGATGGCTACAGTGTATCCCTAGTGGAAGTACAGAAGTCTGAGGAAAGTGAGGAACTGATGGAAACAGATCAGAATGTGAAGGAGAAAGAGAAGAGGCAAATGGACCACGAGGAAGCTCATGAGGAAGAGCAGCAGCAGCAGATGCCAGCAGACAGCAGAAAACAAGGCAGAGTCTGAAGAAATGGGGACCTCCCACGCTGGATCAAAAAACAAAAAGATGCACCAACCACCTCAAGCCTGGAAGGCAAGAGTTAGGACCAGTACTGTGGACCTGCCACCTGAGAATCGGCTATTATGGCAGATAGACAGAGAGATGCTCAACTTGTACATTGGAAATGAGGGTAAGATGATCATGCAGGATAAATTGGAGAAGGAGGGGAATGTTGCAGTGGAAGAATCTGTGTATGAAATGAGAGACAGGCTTAGTGGTGAATATGAGAAGTGTGTGAGTAACGGTGAATGTAACAGTTTAACTTTGAAACTGGAAGACACTGAAAATTGGTTGTATGAGGCTGGAGAAGACCAGCCAAAGGAAGTTTATGTTGATAAATTGGCTGAATTAAAAAATCTTGATCAGCCTATTAACTTACAGTTTCAGGAATCTGAAGAAAGACCAAGATTATTTGATGAACTAGGGAAACAGATCCAACACACTGATAAGAATCAGCTCTTTCAATAACAAGGAGGACCTCTATGGCCATTTGTATGCTGCTGACTTGATGAAGGTAGAAAAAAGCATGAAGGCAGGAATAGTGGATGAGCAACAAGCTGGATCCACAGAACAGGCAGAGTCTGACCTCAGATCCAGTTGTCAACTCAAAAGAGCTGATGAGCATCTGTGGCCAGATAATTTCGAAGCCCGAACTCAAAGTGGAACCTCCAAAAGAGGAGCAACAAAATGCAGAGTGGAATGGACCAGTGGATGGACAAGAAGACAGCCAGACCTGCAGGTGGCTGAGCTGGGGATAGACCCCGCTGTGCCTTTGGATTTACACAAGAAGCCTTCTTAAATGGACATTGATTACAATAGTTGTTTATATTTAAAAAGACTATTATAAAGCTTAAACAGAAAAGAGCTTGGTTCTGAAATTACAAGATCTGCCTCTGAATCCTGGCTCTGACATATACTTATGAGCAACTCAGTGACTTAACCTCACTGTGCTTGGAGTTTTCTCATCTGTGAATTTGGGCTCGAATTGATACTCACCTCATAGATTTGTGGGAAGTATATTTCTCAGACAAGTACCTGGTGTCAATAAAAGTTAGCTCCTATTATTATTAGGTTTCTAGTTGAGTGCTTGCATAATGCTATGAAAAGAGAGAAAACAGGCAGGCAGAGGAAGATTTATGTGCAAATGGGGTGGGTAGACTGGCAGGCTAATACTTGAGCTCAGGGATTTTTTGTTTGTTTTTATTTTTGTGGTTCACCTAAGAAAGGCAACAGAATGTACTTGGTGGGTAGTAAGAGAGAGTGGAGTCAAGGCAGGTCAAGTCCATTGACATGTGCTAATGTGGTTGTGGGAGGCAGAATCCTAAGCTAGCCCCAAGAGTCTCACCTTCTGGTGCATAATTCCCCCTTATCCCTTGAATGTGGGTGGGACCTGGGAGTGTTTTGGATATCGCTCCAAGATCACGTTACTTTACATGGTGAAAGAGATTTTGCAGATGTAACTCAGACTCCTATTCAGGAAATAAGAAGGGAGATTACCTGACCTCATCTGCTGAGTCCATTACAGTGGCAGTCCTGACCTTTTTGGCATTAGGGATGGGTTTCATGGAAGACAATTTTTCCACTGTGGGTGGTCTAGGGGATTGATGTGACAGGAGGTGGAGCTCAAGTAGTGATGTGCAATGAAGAGTGGCTGTAAATATAGGTAGAACTTTGCTTACTTGCCTGCTGCTCACCTCCTGCTGTGCTGCTGGGCTCCTAATAGGCCATGGGCCAGAACCTTTTTGGCACCAGGGGTCAGTTTCATAGAAGATAGTTTTTCCACAGACTGGCAGGAAGGTGGGCAACAGACGGGATGCAAGGTGGAGCTCAGGTTGGGAAGCTGTGTGGCCTGGTTCCTTACAGACCAGTATCGGTCAGCAGCCTAGGGATTGGGAACCACAGCTGTAAAGAATCTGGGCCTTTTCTAAAGTGAGAAGGTCTTTTCAATATTGAGAAGAATTCTGCACAAGGCAGCTTCTCTATTGTTGACTTTGAAGATGAGGAGACCACTTGGCAAGAAATGCAGGTAGTCTTTGGGAGTTGAGAATGGCTTCAGGCTGACAACTAGTAATGGAACGAGAGTTTAGTCCTACCATTGTAGGGAAGTGAATTCAATCAATAACTCCATCAAGCTTGAAAATACATTCTTCCCCAGATCTTCTAGGAAGGAACCCAGCCTGGCTGATACCTTTTAAGATCCTGAGTAGAGAACCCATTCATGCTGTGCCCAGGTCTCTGAAATAGAAATGGAGAAGTCATTTTGTTGTAACTCATGCCACCCATAAGAATACATGGACCCCACTTTAGGCTCAAATCACATGGTGATGATTTATTTACACCTGCACAGGTGGACACTGCCCCAAAGGACAAGGCCCAAATCAGGTGGTTACATCTGCACAGGCAGACCGCTGCCCCACAGGGCAAAACAGCCCAAATCAGGTGGTCATTTATTACAACTGCACAGACAGACCACTGCTCCAAAGGGCAAGCAGCCAAATCAGGTGGTTACATCTGCACAGACGGACCACTGCCCCCAAAAGGCAAACGGCAGCAAAGAGAAATGCAGGCAGCCTTTTATACCCTTTTGTGCTGATGTGGCAAAGCAAGCATATACAAAAGCAAAACGTGGCTGATTAGCAGGCATATACAAAAGCAAAATGTGGCTCAGGGGGTAGCTGTGTGGTGGCTGGGGGGGGGGGGTAGCTCAGTAACCATGGGGACAACTTGGAAAGCCCAGTACCTGGGAAACTCAATTACCTGGGAAACTTTGCTTGAGTGAATTTTCACTATTGTTTCAACTCTACCATTCTTCCAACCTCGCTAGAGGGTCAGAGAGACCGAAGAACTTCCTTGTCAGAAACCTGTTCTCAGAGTTAACCAAAGGGTGGGGGGATGGTGGGGACCAAGGCTGAGACAGGCTGAGACCGATTTGGGTCTTTGGAGGATCAAATCCTTGATTCATCTGCGTCACTGGAGAGGGCCTGATAGTGGGTATGCAATACCATTGATTTTCCCATTTAGGGCTGGACAGGGAACTTCCATTTTTCAGGCTTAGGTGAGTTCAGACATCAGATTTCTAATTCCAGGCACAAACTCTCTGAGTCTCAACAAGGTTATGAACAAAGTGGTTTCAAACATTTTGGATGGCTTTACCTTGATTAAGGAGCACACACCCTAATCCTCTCCAGATAAAAACTGCAGCAAAGACTTTATAACCTTGTTTAAAGTGAGGGGCTGTATTCATTCATTTGCTGGCATACTTTTTCAGTTTGTAAAGGTATTTTTCTATCTATCAAGTCCTGGTCAGAATATCTCTCAGGGCCAATTATTTACCCCTAAAAAGGGGTCTTCTTGGGCCTTCTCCCTCCTTCCCGAGGATGTTCACCTTAGATATGGATACATCTTCATCTAACAAGAGATTTGCACTCTCTCCCTCAGATTTTCAAGGGCCATCTAGAGCTCACCAGACTGCCTGAACCATAACACTTTCTAAGGCTCGGCTTCTCTACCAATAGCTCTGGCACTCTCCACTCTCTCTGCATGCCTCTCAGTTCAACAAAATGTCATTTTATCACTGATCTGTGGCCCGCAGGATCAATTCTTAAATTCTTGAGACCAAACACTCACTGAAGAAATTCCAATATTAAAACCACAATAACATCCTTTCTAATGACTTTTCACTTCCCCAAGTCCCACATGGCCGTGTGGCTGCTACTAAAGACAGACAGAAACTTTCTCAGAATAACCAGGGGACAAAGTTGGAGCAGGGAAGAAGGGTACACTCACACATTTATTTCACCCTGTGAATGAGGGGGGGTGGTGAAACTCTACCTATTATTATTTGTTTCCATTATTTTCACATTATTTTCTAAGCATTCACATACATACAACTCCAACTCATTTCTTAACCAGGGCAGCCTCAATTTCCCACTTGAGTTGCTGCTTAGCCATAGGAGGCAAACCAATACTCCCTTAGAACCTGTGAAGGGAGGTTTAACTCCACTCTCAGAGTTTTCTCAGTTACACCACACTCATACATTCTCACATACTTTTTAACAGACTTTTTGGTGATCTAATGTCTAAGGATTCGGTCAGGCTCCTTCTTCCACTAAACTGTAGTGGGATCCCCAGATTGATCAGAACTTGCCTTAATTTGGGGTCTCAATCTCAGCTTATTTCTACAGTTGCTGATCTTTTAGCACTGAGGTTTTAGAGACTATGACTCTTCTTGGGTTTTCTACTCAGATCTTAATAGTACCTGGTGGTGGGCTAATATACATATGAGTTTTTACTTTTCCCTGTGACATTTCCCCTTTTCTCAAAGTTCAAAAGTCAATTAAAAGACAAGTCCCTTGAGGAGTTTCCTTAGGCTTCAGCCATGCGTTGACCAGCCAGCTTCCAGTGTGTGGCTGGAGCAGGGCATGTTGACTGTCTTACTTCTTAAGGGGCAGTGAAGTTTTATTCAGCCAGCTGTGATGACTCCAGCTGAGGATTGCTTTCACCTTCACTGCTGTACATGTGGTCAGGATGATGGTGATTCTAGACCTAGACTTGGTTTCCTAGACCTTTCAGAGAGAAAGGATGTACAGATACAAAAGACTAAACAGAACACAGTTAAATATCCCAGTGGAGATTTTTCTTGCTACTCTTCCTAGGGTTTTTGTATAGTTACACCATTTACTGAGAAATTCTCATTTTAGGTTTTCTACATAGACACAGTAGATAACATTCAAGACTGCACAAGTTTTCCCAGTGTAGCCAACAGGTGATTTTGTATACTCTTTGACCAGTCTCTTAGTCCCATTTAACAGATTAGTTTAGTAAAACAGTTATGTCTTATTTTATGAGTTGACATTATAGACAAGGCTGGGATTTAATACAAGTGAGTCACAGCCTCTTTTTACTTCGAACCATTTTTTTTCTCTCTAATTTCTCTCTTTTTTAAAGACAAAGTATAGTAGAACTAACTCAGTTGCCAAAATAAACTGTACTTCTGATTATTTGCATAAAGTGCAGTAAGAGTAATTAATTATTAGCCATCTATGCTCTTTCTTTAAAATTGGCTTTGCTGAAACCTTTTATAAGGAATTTCAGGATGGACTTTCTTGAAAGTCTTTCACGAGCCCAGGTTTCGTCTTTGCCATTAGATACTAGTAAACTCTTCTTCTCTCGAAGTACATTTTGATTCCTAGACCCATCAGCAAGTGACCTTCATTACTTACCACAGATCAGGAAATGTTACTGATGGCCAGTATCTGGCCAGTTTTCCAAAGGGCTTTTTTCTCATTGGCCTTATAATGTCAACCTTAATTCTGTAATGCAGTCTGGATACCTCTGGAAATGCTATTCCAGCCAAAGCCTTGGTAAAACAACCAGTGTCTTCATCATTTTCTATAGAATAAAACAGATTCTTATTGAACTTATGCAAATAACTGTATTGTCAGAAATTAAGAATACTTGCAAATGACTTTCAAATTCCGGAGAAATTAAAGAGAGAGAAAAAATACATGTTTCAAATTCTGCTCATAAATATATACATTGCTTAAATAGCTACAAATAATTCAAAAGACAGAAAATTTTCTTGACTTCAGGAAAACAGAACACAGAAAGAATCAGCAATATTTTAAACAAAAACTATAACAAATCAACCTAGTTTCACATATCTGATTTCTGTTCTGTTTGAAGCTAGGTTAGTAATACTCATAGACATGTTTTGATTTCTGTTCTGTTTGAAGCTAGGTTAGTAATACTCATAGACATGTTTTATTTTTCTAACAAAAGTTCTAAAAGTCTGTTGTTAGTCCAAAGGTACTCAATTTCTAAAGACATTAGGAATTCAGTTTGTCTCAATATTTCTTCTCTTTTTTCTTTGTTAGATGAATTACTGATAATATACATTAAGACAGACTAATATTCCATACTTAAGGACAGACTACATATAACCATAATTCATACAAAATTAATTCCTTTCATATTTGACAATGTTTTTTATACATTTTTAACAAATCAAATACGTTTAACTCATTTTCTTCAGATTTTCAGTGGTTCAAGGCTGAGTTTGAATCTGCCAGTCTTGGTGCAGGTGGCCAATGCCGCAACCACTGTGCTACAGGTGCTAGGTTCCAAATTTAGAGTTTTGACTTTGGAAGTTTTGTCAAATATCAAAGGCTTAAAACATTTGTCTACACAAGATTACAAGTTAAGAGATTTTAAAGGGAATACATAGTTCACAGGATCACATGTAAACTTCTTCATAAGTTTTACTTAACCTGCACAGATATTTCACAAATATTTTAGACCTTTTAAACTTTTGTCACAGAGGGCTATCATGGGACTTTCCTGTCACTCTGCTGGGGGCCCTCCTTTTTCATGTAATTTATGCGGGAGGGCTCTTAGGGAATGGCTTCAGTCAGGTTGCTGAGGAGCACTCCCATCAGGGAACCAGAATGTTGCAGGAAAGCAGTCAATTAAAACAGACAGATATTTATACTGACAATATAAAGGAAGAAACTTCTAATTGCTGACAAGAGCTAGAACTCAGGTGTTTCAAGGCATAAAGTGCTGAGTTTTAGGGAATTTTTAAACTGTTTTCACTTGCTTTTTTCTTTCTTTTTGTTTTTTTTTTTCAGTTTAATACAAGACTATTTCAGGCCAAGATTAATCTTTTAACAAACACTGAACAAATGACATAAAATGACACAGCAGACATGAGCCTGACATAAACAATGCTTACAAGTTCACATTTACTCTCACACTTTTATATTCTTAAAACCATAACTAGGACACTTTAGTTTTTAACAGGCCTGTGGGTGATCTAATACCCAGAGATTGATGGGATGTTTGCTTTCATTTTAATGGTATTTCTTGTGACGGGTGTGAACACACATTTTTAGCAGTCCTTGACTGACCACTAGGGCTGAGGCTCCCCATGCCTCTGAAAGTTTCTGACAGGCCAATAGCCTGGCAGGTTCCTGTTTATAGTTCCTGTTTTTGGCCTTCCCCTGGAGGCTCTATACAAATTACAACAATTGAATTCAACAGTTACATATTTTTCTAATAATTTATAACAAATCTGCAGACACTAGCCACAGTTAGATGTTATAGTAGCTTACCCCTGGAGGCAGACTTACAGGTAAATTTAGGCGTGATTGTCGGCTGGTCTCCTGAGGGCTCTAGGTTCTCTGGGGATCCTGGGATCTTTCCAGGGGCGCCTCCCCTAGGGGGGACCACAGCCTGTCCCCCTCCTGGAGGCCGCCTGAGGATCGGCAGAATGTGTGCCAACCAGAGTAATGCCAAGCGGCTGCTGTTTTAAAAAGGACTATTTTTTATTTTTATCGTAGCAACCCCAGTTCAGGGAGAAGTAACTCTTTAATTGCCAGAAGAAGAGGGTGACATTTAAACTTGGAATTGACCAATCTTTGAAAGGAATTTTGACAAACTGTTGGAAACAGCAAACACAAATTTGACAAACTCATACACACCAGTTAAACAAACCAAAGACCCACTCTCTGTGAGTCCTAAAAGGAAAACTTAAGACAGATCAAAAACTACCAGACAAAGCCAGACTAAAAGCAGACCAGAGACTCACTTCCCTGTGAGCCTAATAGGAAAAATCTGACAAACTGGAGAAGGGACAAGTGAAAGCAGATCATTCAGACAAATCACTGGCAGAGAAGGGTCTGCAGACTCACGTTCTGTGAGTCCAAAGAGAAAACCAGACCAGATTGAGACAAACCAAATCAAACTAAGGACCGTCCAGGAACTCGCACTTACTGTGAGTCCGGGACCTGGATTGAGTCAGAGACAGATAAATCCAAACCAAAACCAGACCAAAGACTCACACACCTCGTGAGTCTGAAACCAAGTTTAAGTCAAACATAGACAAACAAAACAAAAGACAGCCCAAAGACTCACACTTAAGTCAGACAAACAAAGCCAAAGACTTAACGTATCCCGGGAGTCCAGACAAGACAGACCAGATGATTTGCCTCTGACGTAAGTCCACACCAGTGACCTGCTACAGCGTCCTGTGGAGCCTGGGGGCAGGGGACAGTTAATGTCACGTCTGACCTTCCCCCATTCCCCTAACAACTGTAGTCCTCAGACAGAAATATAGAGCCAGCAAAAGACTTAATGGGGCTGATGGTTCTTCCCCCAAATCTCTAGTGAACAGACAGATGTTACAAACTCATCCACGTGTTACTGATTAATCACCATTTTGGAAGTCTTGGGACCTATGCCCAGACTCCACATGTTGGAGGGCTCCAGGGCGGAGGAATGTCTCTTCGAGGCCTTCCCCTGAAGCCATCGGCCAGTGGTAGGCTTAGGTGGGGATTGGAGGGGTGGCAAATCTCGCTTAAGGGGCAGATCTTGTTGGGGAGGCAGATCTCGCTGGGGCCTCCAAATGTTATAACTCACGCCACCCATAAGAATACATGGACCCCACTTTAGGCTCAAATCACATGGTGATGGTTTATTTATACCTGCACAAGTGGACCACTGCCCCAAAGGGCAAGGCCCAAATCAGGTGGTTACATCTGCACAGGCAGACCGCTGCCCCACAGGGCAAAACGGCCCAAATCAGGTGGTCATTTATTACATCTGCACAGACGGACCATGGCCCCAAAGGACAAGCGGCCAAATCAGGTGGTTACATCTGCACAGACAGACTGCTGCCCCCAAAAGGCAAATGGCAGCAAAGAGAAATGCAGGCATCCTTTTATACCCTTTTGTGCTGATGTGGCAAAGCAAGCATATAAAAAGCGAAACGTGGCTGGTTAGTTGGCTCAGGGGGTAGCTGCGTGGTGACTTGGGGGGGTGGAGGGTAGCTCAGTTGTCCCCAACCATGGGGCCAACTTGGAAAGCCTAGTACCTTGGAAACTCAATTACCTGGGAAACTTTGCTTGAGTGAATTTTCACTATTGTTTCAACTCTACTATTGTTCCAACCTCGCTAGAGGGTCAGAGAGACTGAAGAACTTCCTTGTCAGAAACCTGTTCTCAGAGTTAACCATGCTGGGGACCAAGGCTGAAATAGGCTGAGACAGACTGGGGTCTTTTGGGGGGCTGTTGGCCTACAACAATTTTTAGGATGCCAAATTTGTGGTCATTTGTTTTACAGTAATAGAAAACTAACAATGGTCTTAATGTACAGAACAAGAATTTGGACTTAGGGGGTTGTGTTAGTTTCATGTTGCTGCTGTAACAAATTATCATGAACTTAGAAGCTGCAAATAACACAAGTTTATAATATTATTGTTATTCCCCTCCCCTCCTCCTCTTCTCTCCTCCTCCCCTCTCCTCTCCTCTCTTTTCCTTTCTTTTGACAGGGCCTCATTCTGATGCCCTAGCTAGAGTGCAGTGGCATCATCATACCTCACAGCAACCTCAAACTCCTGGGTCCAAATGATCCTCCTGCCTCAGCCTCCACTGTAGCTGGGACTGCAGGCATGTTCCACTATGCCTGGCTAATTTTTTCTATTTTTGGTAGAGATGGGATCTCTCCCTTGCTTAAGCTAATCTTGAACTCCTGGCCTCAAGCAATCCTCCCACCTGGGACTCCCAGAGTAATAGGATTACAAGTGTGAACAGTGGACCTGGCCAAATTCTATTCTTTATGTCTCCAACCCTGAAGTAGGGTCAAACCTTCCCACTGGTTTGTGAAGTGCAATACTTTTTTCATTTGATTTGGTGAAGTTGCTTCTCTCTGAAGAAGGAAAATGGCAGTAAGTGGGTTTTTGACATGTATTTTGAAAAAGCAATAACAATCACATATTATGGAACCCATATGAGGTCTGACAATTAAGTTTGTAAACTCATATCCTAGAAAAAATGCTGCATATCCTGGCCAAATATTGGGGAACAAGTTAGGCATTGGGGAGAAGTGGGATTTAGGGGATGTGGTAGTATTATGAGGGATTTCAACTTTGTAGTTTGATTCCCTAAATGGGGAGATGATGAGGGTCAGAGTTATGGTAGAAACATCCCCCTTGGTCCCTGATGGACTGAGCTGGATTTTACTAAAAACTCTCTGAAATCATTATTGAGATTGGGCTCACCCCTTTAACCCACAGAGATATCAGATGCACTCAGAGAGCACCAAAGCAAATGCTTAAAATGTGAAGATTTTAATCACCTTAGGTTTTTTGTTCCTCTTTTTTGTTTGGGAGACATGCAATAAAATAGATTAAATCACCAAAGAAAAGAAAATCCTCTTTGATGAATGAGTTACTATGTATGGTTGTGATCTGTGGATTACTCTATGAACAACCAATGACAACCCCTGGCTGTAAGGAGGTACAGGAAGTAGCAGAATAGTCCATGGGGCTTTTAAAAACTACATTCTCCCTCTAAGGCCCTTGCCAGAAATTCTAAGCTTTATATTTAGAGTGGGAAGATGGAGGTTGAGCACAGGGAGGATCCAAGGGTGAGCATGATGACACACTCACCCCCAAGTCTAGAACCATTGTTCTGAGTGATATAAGGTGGACTCACTATTTTGGCATGGAATTGTCTAAACGATTCTGCCATTTTGCTGCATGCAGAGCGAGTCTCGTTTGCTTGCCAAGTGTAGAAAGTAGTTGCTTATTCACCTCTCAGGGAGCGCAAGTCGCCAAGTTAAGAGGTTCTTGGCAATGATTCCCACGTGAACACTGGAAAGCATTATTTATGATTCGGAGCAGGCAGTTGAGTATTAGGAGCTGATTTCTAAGGTTAGAGATGATTCATGTAATCTGGAACAATATTGTTTCAAGTTATATAAAAAAAAACACAGCAGGTGACCCTTTGTGTTAAAACATTGTGTTCTTTTGGAAGGAGACAGGGCTTTGGAATACAGTGGCTGTTCCATCAGGATGGACAGCTAGAGGACACATGAGTTTACTGAGATGATAGTTTTTTTTTTTTTTTAAATAATTTTATTTAATCATAATTATGTACATTGGTGCAATCACAGGGCACGATTCATATACATTCAGAAATATTTTGATCATACTGTTACAGATATCCTTCATGGCATTTCCTTGATCACTATATAAAGACATTAATACTCTACTTTTAATAAGTTCTCCTTTTATTGGCTGCCCTGACCTCTCTTCATCAGTGACTCTTTCTGTCCCCTAGAAAAACATTAAATCTATTTGTACACTGCCCTTTTCTTCATGGCATTATCCCCATAAACTTGGATCAACATGTCTCTGACTTAACTTCCACTCTTGCCAAGTTTAACAAGAATATTTGTTGCTCTAATTCAAACTGTCATGTTCTCACAATAGTACACAAAAACATGCAACAACAATAATGAATGCCACTCAGCAAGACACCACCACATATCAACACAAACACCAATGTGAGACACTGATATACAAAGGTTATGAAACCTTACCGAGTTGTTTGTACAGTTCTACTGATATACGCTTAAGTGGAAAGTTCACAAACTTAATTGTCAGGCCTTCATACACATACATAGTAAAATGATTACTATAGTGAAGCAGATTAACATATCTATCATCTCACATAGTTACTTTATTTTTGTGACAAGAGGAGCTAAAATCTACCAACTTGACAAAAATCCCTAACACAAATACAATTTTATTACCTATATTCCCTATGTTGTACATCTGATCTCTAAACTTGCTCATCCTTCTGGTATTTTGTATCCTTTGACTGGTATTTCCCCAATCTACTAATTTCCTTTCTCTGTCCCTTCACTCATGGTTATCATTGTTCCAATCTCTATCTCTGTGTATTTAAGCTTTTTAAAAAATATTCCACACATAAGAGAGATTATGCAATTTTTTTTTCTATGTCTGGCTTATTTCATGTAGCATAATATTCTCTAGGTCCGACTGTAGGATAATATTTTAAAGACATCATCAAACTTAAATCAGTTGCTAAAGTATCTGGAAAAAATAATTGGAAAAGGTAGTAGTGTATGCTTTATCCAGAAAGCAATCTAGAAATTATCCTCAGTTTGATTAGAAATAACAAAATGCCATGTGACAAACCATCCTTTCTTGTTTCTAAGAATTAGAGCTTTAGATATACCCAAACATGATGAAATTCACTTTTAATAATTTATAATTTTACTACTTTCCTTGAATCTAGAATCTGAGTGCAAGAAATAGGTATGTTGTTTTGACTGAGCCAGAACTTTTAGTAGTGGGGTAAACCATTAGTATGTATAACAGTAATTTTAGTTTTTGGCAGAAAAGTTATTTTGAAACCTAAGTTGGCAGCCTCTGAACGTTTATTTTATTATTCCAATTTTTTTAGTCATTAAGGAGGTTGAAAGAAAATCAAAATGTTCTAGAAATATTTTCCACTTTCTTTTTGTTACAAAATAGGCCCCCCTTCTCCATTGTATATTAAGAAGGTTAAAGAAATGATAAATGAGAAAGACATGAAGCTTATTCTATTTTTAAAGTTTCCCCCCTTTTCCTGTTTTATTCCCCAAAGTCATGCAAAAATGCTGCTTAAATCATGTGAACAGAGGATATAAAATGGCCCTCCCCAGATTATGGTGATTCTGAATAGCATGTTAGCAAAGAAAGTATTTATGGCTGACACAGTAATGGGAAAATTTATATTTTAAAATAATAGATTATGCATGTAGGACCATAATAACTCTATCTGCATTTAGCACAAAGAGATACAAGACCATGGATGGGGTCATAATCAAAGCAGACAATCGTATCAAGGTACATGGCTGTGGAGGTCATTCTACCGGGTATTTGAAATCCTGTGGATAAAAGGCATATTTCGATGCTTCTATTGGTAAATGGGACCACTATGATATTTAATCCTGTCTGCAAAATTGAGCTGCTGACCAGTCATGCAAAGAAGTGTATCTACCCTCTTTTAGAGCCAGGTCAGGCTCACTGTGACTTCGCTGGCCTACTCAAAGAGTTCCGGGAGCCATTCTCACTGGGGTTAGATGGTATCTCGGGGTGGTTTTGAATGGAGAAACAAGAATCCTATGTACTCAATTCTGATATGAGGACAATTAAGGTCCTAGTACACGGTAGGGGGTGGGAGATAGGGCGAGCTGAGAAAGGGAAGAAGGGAGGAGGTAGGAGGACAAATGGTGTGGTACAACTTTTGGAAGCAGGACACAATTATAAGACAGTCTTTACCTAACAAAAGCAATCAACATAACCTGGTTCTTTGTACCCTCAATGAATCCCCAACAATTAAAAAAAAGAAAAAGAAAAAGTTCCAGGAGCATCCACACAATGCCTCATTATCCCGCACAACCCAAAGGGATCATCGCTACAGCATCACTGCTGTTTCTTTGTGAAGAAGGATGTTAACCAAGGTGGAAAGACACTGCAAATACTTGGTGAAGAATGTCTTTTCCTGTCTACTAGGTTTGCTGCATTCATAATTCCATCTCCCCCTTGTAACCTCCTTCCGAAATTGCACTTTTTGCTATATTTGCAAAGGTTATTTAGTGTTTTCACTTTCCAAATTTTCGTATGCAAATATCTAATTTCCTAGTCTGAATTCCTGAAGAACTGAAATGGGTAAATATATTTTTCAATGAATATAGTTTTATTACTTTCTCATAAACACTAATTATCATGGACTCAAACCAATAACCATAAAATGTTTCTAAATAAATGCATCCTGATTTGTGAATCCAATAGCTTGTTTATAATTATCATACTGAGTGTAAACCAATGCAGATGAAATACCTGGCAACCTTTCCATGTAGTTAACCGTTTTTCTCTGTATTTGCATTACTTTATCTGCTCAGCAAACCTTTTCTTTATGACAAAGTGGATCCCTCATGGACTTTCACAATTCTTAATTTAATGTGGTCCACATGAGCATTCTCTGGGTAAGAGCCATCACAGAAAGCCTCCTTCAAGTGTTAATCTCGAGGGTGGAATAGTCAAGCCCTGGAATCAGGAGCTGCTTTGTAGGAACATTAGAGACCTGGTTTGCAGCCTTTGAACAAGTTACTTATATCCATAAGAAGCAGTTTCCTCAGTTATAAAACAAGAAGAATAATCCAGGGAATAACACACTAATGTGAGTAAAGCTCTTAAAGATCCTCCTGTGAGACATGCAATAAAAGGACAAAGTAATGTTATGGGTACCCTGTCAACACTCAAACAATACGTTTAGGTATTAAGCAAAAGTGACTATAAATATAAACAGAATCGGGGCCTGCACTATAATCACATAATCCCAGTCAGTGTGCTCACCCAGAACTATAATTTAGTTCCACATTCCAAGAAGATAAACTATTCACAGGAACATAGCTACTCAGCTTTATTACATCAGAATTACAAACTGGCTTGTGATGGGGAGGGTAACAATTTTCTTATATCTGTCTCATCTATTTAGTTCTGATTTGTTATATTAATTGAATCTGGATTTTTTTCCCTATCTATATGGATTTTTCTATGAATAAAGAATAGACTTTTCTAAGTGTATTGAAGGAATGGTTCTTATTGGGCTATGACTTGGGTCTTTCAATTACCTTTTCTACTTCCAATTTTAAGAGCTTGTGGTTACTTTCAAAGGATAGAGACCCAATGCCCAGAAGATGTGCTACTTTGATTCCTTTCTCAATTATCTGTCAGTCTTTCCTCCCTTTTGGAATCTCCAGAGTTGGTGAAACTGAAGACAAACTACAAATGTTCCTTTTTGATGCTCACCTGGATAATAGGGGTGTTTTAATCAAAAGACATCATATTTCATATCATAATCACCATGGTTTTCCACAGTTATTGTCTTTCCCATTCCACTAAAATTAAAGTCTTAAGTTATATTTCTCTTATGTCTCCTCTCAACCATATCAAGGAATCTTGATTATGAATTTTAATACTTCAACATTCAGATTTTTATTATTTATAGTAAGTTTCTTAATTTTTAACAAAAACAAAGATTTCGTGACATAGTTATATTTTCAGAGAATTTTATAATTTCTTACATTTCAATGCTTGGATAGTCTCATTTTGGCTTTGGCATATAAATACACAAAACTATATATAGACATATAAAAGAACTATACCACTCCGATTTATTCTTATTAGGAATAAAAGCAGAATATTCTGGAGCAAGTCCAATATTTCTTGGAGTACACTGAGCCAGAGATATTTTCTTTCTGGTTTATTCACTACTCTCTCATCTTAATAGATGCTCACTAAATTATGACAAAGAGATTTAAAAATAAATCACAGTCTAAAAAAAATCCTTAACTATCTGATGACAATTTGTGTTATCACACACACACATGCACATGCACACACACTCTCTTTGGGTTTGAGGGAAAAGAACATAATAAGAAAATGGATGGCTCCCAGACAGTAGAAGTTCACTTGCATGATCTCAAACTGGGTCATCACAGTCACAGTCGTGACCAAAATGGACCTAAACCTCCATTTTATAGGTGGATTCTCTTTGCCCTCTGCACTTCTGACTTATTTGCTAACCTCAAAGGAACATTTCAAGGAAGTATCACCAAAAAAAGGTCTGTTGTAGGAAATTGCCCATCAATACAGTGATCAGTTACTTCATAGACATCTCTACAACTCCCCTCTACGAGGCCTATAGACCTCCAAGCAACATGAAGGCAAATTACAGCAAATTCCTGAGTTGAACAAAGGAATTGTTTAAGAGTTCTTTTTTTCTACTTCAACTCAGATTCAAAACATCCTGACCTAATGTTCCCATTGATGAGGGAATCAGCATCAAGATCTTATCATTTTCTAAGACTGTCTCAGCTTTTCTTTTTTTTTTTGTAGAGACAGAGTCTCACTTTATCGCCCTGGGTAGAGTGCCGTGGTGTCACACTGCTCACAGCAACCTCCAGCTCTTGGGCTTAAGCGATTCTCTTGCCTCAGCCTCCCTAGTAGCTGGGACTAC
>CAUYON010012067.1:0-22187 GCA_963573935.1 Arctocebus calabarensis | reverse complement strand
GTCCCAGCTACTTGGGAGGCAGAGGCAGGAGACTCGCTTGAGCCCAGGAATTGGAGGTTGCTGTGAGCTGTGATGCCACAGCACTCTATCCAGGGTGACAGCTTGAGGCTCTGTCTCAAAAAAAATAAAATAAAATAAAATAAATAAAAACACCTGTGTTTTAGTTTTGCATTAGGGCCTTGTAAGAGCCAGAACTACCCACACATACGTGCAGTCCACAGCGCTGTTTTCAAATCCCCTCCAATTTCCTGAGGCTTTACTTTATACCAGGCATGGTGCTAAGTGCTCAATATTAAATATATATGATAGCATTCATCCTAGCAGCCATTTATAAAATACTATTATCCCTATTTAGCAGATGAGTAAATTCCAGCTGAGAGAGGTTAAGTGCTTGCCCAATATTAATAGCGAGGAATACAGAGGTAAATGCCAACCCAGGCAGCTTGACTTCAGAGCTTTCACTCTTAATGCCTGTGCCCTTCAGCCTCCCTAGGGTTCCATCTGCAACGATGCTCCACAGAGGGGTTGACCACAGTGGCTCACACCTATAATCCCAGCAGTTTGGAAGAGTGAGGCAGGTGGATTGCCCGAGCTCAGGAGTTTGAGACCAGCCTGAGCAAGAGTGAGACCTCATCTCTACTAAAAAGAAAAACAGCAGCTGCTGTGGCACATGTTTGTAGTCCGAGTTACTTGGGAGACTGAGGCAAGAGGATCACCTGAGCCCAAGAGTTTGAGATTGCTGTGAGCTATTACAGCACAGCACTCTATTCAGGATGACAAAGTGAGACCCTGTTTCAAAAAGAAAAAAATAATAATTTTTCATGGATAAAACCTCAGAGTGGAGCCTGGGTTCCCTTCTCTCAATTCAAAGAAAAAAAAAAAAGAAAACTCAAATTTCCCATTTTACACATCAGAGCTTTTAATGAAACTATATTTTGAAAATGGTTCCACTACTCTTAAAAAGTTTGAAAAGTAACTCTAAAGACAAGCTATACCAGCACAGATATAAACGCCAGTGAACAGTTCCTGCCAGTGAGGTGGGATGAGGAGCAGGTGCAGAAAGTGGGGGTCCCAGGCAGACAATGGTCTGGTCTACCTCGCTGGCACCTGCAGTCCCACCACGAGCAGGAGATTCTCCAGGCAATGCCCAGGGAGTTGACTGAGTAACAAAGCACCCCAGGGAAAATATGAAATCACTTTAAAAATAAATAGTGCCATTTGTCTTAGGTGGCTGGGTTGCAATGTCCTACAGGCAGGGAGAATGGCACGGTGACCTGTGGGTGTCCCTGGGTGCTGCAGGGGGTCCTCAGGCCAAGCACCTGGTACACGGCTTATAGAGCTTTGAAGAAAGAGCCAAGAAAATTTCCATCACGGATGACGCAAAGCAGTCACAACGTGTGTTCACAGAGGTGGCAGGCAACACCCCTTTTTATTCATTCACACTGGAAATGCAGAAGGTACCGCAAACAGCACAGTGGGCCCCAATGGCGAGGCTGGGGCTACATGAAGCCACAGCTCCCTCGCAACCAGAAACTTCCCCCATGTCCCATCAAAATCATTAGCTGTCAATGATTTTCTGTGGGTCTGTAAGGGATCTGATTTTAATTATATTTCTTTCTTTGATTCTGTCTGTTTTCATGGCTCCCTAGAAAACAGGGGAGCAAAGGCCCGAGAGGGATGGCCAGGCTCCCGCGGCAGGACGCCCCATGGGTTCCCCATCACTCCGGAGCCCACAGCCGGCTTCCAAGGGATGTGGTATGACGGGTTCTTAGAAAACAGCCTTCACTGTGGGCTGTCGCTGCTTCTTGCTTTAATGACTGAGAAGCAGAGGGAAGGGAAGGAGGGCAGGTAGGGACTCGGGCCGGATGTGTGCCATCAGACAAGTGCAGATGAAGATAAAACAGATGAGCACACGTGACCGAGTAAAAGCTGCTGGCTTGGCCCAAGCCTGACCACAGCCCCTTGCCTTCAAAGTCCCACCACATCCCCACCTCGCGGAAGTCACGAAACTGAGCTGAGTATGTGAAAAGCCTGTCCTCAGCGAGTCTGGGTCAGACTTCTCATCACACACAGACACCACCGGCTCCGCAGCTAGTCCCCACTCCCCAAGCCCCGGTTTTCCTCCCACCACCACCACCCAGACAGGTTCTGACAACACCCCCACCTCCCCAGGGTGAGCCAAGGAGCAAAGTCAGGCAGTGCCACAGACACACCGGCCGAGCAGAGTGAGACAGACAAAACCCTTCTCCTGAGGAGGCTTGTGCCTTTAAATCGTCTCTGTAATGGCTGGCTCAGAGGCAGAAATATTTGGCAGCCCTGAAATTAAAAGTGATAAATTTCCTCACCAAGCTTTGATCGATAATAGAGGCCTCATCTGTTAATCAATAAGACAGTCTCTGCCTGTTTACGGTGCACATGTTGTTCGCCGCTGCCTTCAGTATGATGTCAGGTTTGCATTCAAAGCAACTCAAGTGTGTATAAACCACATGGCTATTCCCAAAATGCATTACAGTGACATCATTCAGCCACTAATACATTTATAAAGCATCAAAGGGAGGGGGACAAGGGAGAGAAGGAGGTCATGTCGGATGAACGCAACGGGTGCATATGGGCCTAGTAACAGCATTTAGCCCGCACGAAATTTTCTGGGCTCATCCTGGAGTGGGGAGAAGTCCAGGGACACAGCTCAGGGATGGCTGTGACTTGCCAGATCCTTCCTGCACACAGGGTCTGAGTTTGGGGCATCCATTAAGTAAAAGCCAAGAGGTGGATTGCAGTAAATAAACAAAAGAGACAAAAATCCCTGTCCTCATGGAGTTTACATTCAAGAGGGGAAGGCAGACTTTCAAAAAGCAAGTAAATATAAAATAGGCCAGGTGGTGGTAAGTGACAGAAAGAGCAATGAATTAAGTGAAGAGAGAGTGCCAGGGCTGCTCTTTGACACAGGCTGGTCAGGGAAGACCTCTCCGATGCGCTGACACAGGAGGAGCATGAAGGCCAGAACGCAGCCGGCGAGGGCGCAGACGGAGACAGGGTGTGCAAGGGACAGACTCAGGGAGGGAAATTAAACAGCAGAGGGAGAGCGCAGACGATAAAGGCAGCTAGATAGACCTTTGCTCTCCTCCACAGCAGCCACAGATCCGAGGGAGCCACGGAAGAGAACAGCAGGATCTCGAGTTGGGAGAACTGGGTCCCACGGTGGACTTGACCTTGCACTGCTGCAGCCATCACACCTCGATGAGCCCACTTCCCGACGTGTCAAGTGGGAATGACGACCACTGCCTCCCTGAGGCTGCTATGAGGGCTGAGGAAGAGAGCAACGGACACAAGACACAAAGCGCCCTGCAAATGCTGTAAGAGATGGCTGATCATCACATCTCAGGAGGCCTGGGGTCGGACGGACCGGAGTTCAGATCCCAGCAGAGCTGGGCCCTTCAGAAGCTTGTAACAAGGTGGGTAAAGTGTTCCTCCCGTATCTAGCAGGGAGACGAACAGAACCGGTGAGCAGCCGCTACCATCATCACCAGTCATGACTCCTTTAAGAAAGAGCTCTCTTTAGTGCAATTAAAGGATGATTGATTTACTGGAATTGGATGTACAGTTATTTGGGGGCCATTTATCTTGTGTAAAGTGAGTCTTGCATTTATAAAGACCTATTGCACCACACGCACACACACCCATGTACGTGAGCACATGCACAGACACGCGTGCATACCCCCTACACACTCCTTGTCCAATTTAAAGGTGAGCGATTGCTTTGTTGAGGGGAGCGGAGAAACCTGTCCCAGAACTGCTAGATCAGTATCGGCAGCCATCCACTAACCCAGCTCTTAAGTCTTCCCTGGACACGTCGCAGGAGCCCCATCCCATTGCCTTGTTTCTGGGCTCTTCTCTGGTTCCCCAGCAGACGGTAAGCATGCTGAGAGCAGGCTCACGTCTGTCGTGGGCTCTCCTATATTACCAACATCTCTCGTCCTGCCTGGCATGTAATTTATGCTCACTAAATGCCTGTTAACAAAGAAAACCCTGGGCAGGTGTCTGGGTGCAGAACTGGTCTGGAAAGGGGCAGCAGCCTTTCAGGGCACTGCCAGGCTGTCCCCTAGGGGGTGGCAGAGTCCTTATTGTACACACTCTGAGTTGTCCACTGCCCTCTTTTAAAAGCTCAAGGACTGGGTCTCAGGCAGTTCCCAGGAAAAGAAAGGAAAGGTTAGGAAGAGGGGCTGTCTGCTTCCTCTGGAGCAAGACCTCCCTGTCTTCAGCCTATCTGCTCTTAACCCAGCTGGCCCGCACGCCAACCCCAGCAGCAAACACGCCACCCTCTCTCCAGCACATCCCGTGAGCCTTCTGTCCCCAACAAGCCCCCAACTGACAGGCAGTGAGTTGCTGGGTGACTGTCTGACCCTGCCAGGCACTGAGTTTATCTGAAAATTGATGGACCCCACAGTTAAAGAGACAGACCACAGACATCTTCACCCCCGCCGGACTCTCAGAGATCTGACAGTCGAGAGCTTCTTCTGGATGTTCTAAGCGCCACATGCGAGTGGGGAGGTGTCTGACCATTTTGGGCTTCCCAGACCTGTACCTTTCTCCCTTCCCCCCAACTTCCCTATAGCTCCAGAAGACAGGGGACAGGGGGAGGGGGAAATCCAGTTGAGGTCTGGTAGAAAGAGAGGGTGCAGATGCCAGCGCCCTCGCTAAAGCCTCTGTGTGGGGGTGCCAAGGAGGACCCTGACTCACGGGAACAAAAGAGAGACCAGCCAGGGACACAGTTTCAACAAACATAAAGCTTTCTCTACATGCCCAGGATTCCAATGACAAGGCAGCTGGAATATAGGAGAAGTGGTGGCAAGCCCCCTGCAGCTGCCCTCACACCCCTGCCCCTGCCTCTGGCCTCCACCCCACGGCAAAGTATAGAGAACCCACCCCCATGCCTTCCTAAGAAATGGGGCTGGGGTGCTGCTGAGTGCCCAGGAAGGGAGTGGAAGGTGCTGAACACGATCAGACACGAGGCGGTGTCTTTCTGGAGGAAAAAGGCAGAAGCCAATGAGAGAACGCAAAAAATTCAAGATCCCTCCCTCTCCAAACCCTCTCCCTCCCCCATGCTAATAAGAAGGAAAAAGAAAAGAACCACTGAAAAAATACCTCATGTTTGCCAGCATCTAATGTTGAGTGGTGTGTCCTTTTCTAAAAAAAAAAAAAATTCCTTGAGATTTTAAAATAAACATCTTAAATGTTCTGATGAGATATGCACGCCTGCTTACATAAGGAAGTACAAAGTGTACCAAAACAGCAGACCCAAAAAAAGCGTAAGCTGTCAGAACAATGAGTACAGACGCAGGGCATTTTACAACAGGCCATGGTGTACAGTTTTATTTACAGTACCTCTTATCAGACAGAACAGTACACTGGCTGCCAAGTCCAAGGCCGGCACTATGTGTTCTTTCCCTCAAGGAGACGTGTACTCCCCAAGAAGAGCTGGAAGGCACGCTCTCTCTCTGCCTTTCTTTGTCCTTTATCAACAAAATAAAGAACTGATACAGAACCAGAATTCCTATAAGGTGCCCAGTCTCAGGAAAGAGGGAAAAAGGACAGCGAGTGGGCCGAGGCTGGCTGACTGGAGGGAAAACCAGCAGCCCTACCTCCTGGCTCAGGGTCTGGTTCAAAGGTAGCTGCAGCTGACAACCTCAAAGGCTGGTCTCACCGCAGGATGGGAGGGTGAACGAACGAATAACACGGGGTTCCAGATCAAAGGTGGGGTTCAGGAAAACCACCAGGGAAGTTGCCCAGGCTGAGCGCCACATGGGACTGAGGGAGGCCGGTTTTCAGATCTCCTAAAGTCGATTTCCCACCAAGGACCAGTAAATGGCTAACACCTCACATTTGGTTAAACAAGACTAGACCTTGGAATGGGTCAAGAGGAAGTGCTGAGGTATCTCTTCGTCTGAGAGACGTTTCTTAGCCTCCCCCACAAATGTCATACGACTGGGAGGCTGTACCTCCCCGGTGTCTTTGGCTTTTACTGAGATCCTACAGCCCCACTCTCGAGTCCCACAGAGAGAACCCTGATCTGCTTTGTCCCCGTCCCTGCAGCTCAACTGTCAACCAGAGAGGCCTGGAGAGCCCCTTTGTTACCACTTTTAGCACAGCAAGTAATCCAGAAGGCTTAGACACCCTGCCCACAGCCAGGACAAACACAAACACAAACACAGCGCCGGCGGCTGTGCAGTGAAGTGGTTTAAGAACACTCTCTGGAATCAAACAAACCCAGGGCCAAGTCCCAGTTCAATCAGTGACACCTGGACAAGCCAATCATCTTTTCCAGGCCTGTGTCCTCACCTGCAAAACTGGGCTGAAGAGTGTTTATGTCACAAGGATAGTTGAGGGATGATTGATTTAAATAATATACGTGAAGTCTTTAGCACCATGCCTGGCATACAGTAAGTGCTCAATAAATGCTAGTTGTTGTGAACATCAACGTCGATACCACCATTATTTAATGCCCCGATGTGAATGGATGAGACACACAAACGTCAAATGCATGCAAATGTCATTTAAACTTTTCCTGCTACCTCAACCAAGACACAAAGAAAGAAGTGAGGAAAGATGGACATTCTAGAGGCCAAGTGTCCACTCCGCAGACCTTCTCCAGGGAGTGGAAGGTCAAGGCCGGCAGGTGATACAATCACTGAGCAGCCCTCCCCGAGGACCCCCCCTACATACAACATACAAGTAAAGGCAGGGTCAGATCGCTCTTCCCCAGAGGGCACCAAGGACACGGCCCCTCCAGGGTCAGCTGCTGTCATCATTCACAGCCAGTTTTTTTTTTTTTGAGACAGAGCCTCAAGCTGTCACCCTGGATAGAGCGCCGTGGCATCACAACTCATAGCAACCTCCAATTCTTGGGCTCAAGCAAGTCTCTTGCCTCCACCTTCCAAGTAGCTGAGACTACAGGCACCTGCCACAACGCCCGGCCATTTTTTTTGGTTGCAGCCGTCATTGTTGTTTGGCGGACTGGGCTGGATTTGAACCCGCCAGCTTGGGTGTACATGGCTGGCGACTTAGCCTGTTGAGCCACAGGCGCCAAGCCACTTAATCTATTCTTAATAACAGGTATTTGTATATACTAGCATCATAACATGACACTCTCATTTAATTTTGATTTTATTCCTGTGAGTTAGAAATTATTATGATCTCTTTCTGGCATCAGAGGAAACTGAGTTCAGAATAATACACATAGTTGGCAGGAGAATGAGTTCTGGGCCTCTGATTATAAATCCAGTATGTTTTCACGCTACTCCAGGCTACAAAGGGATTGAGTTCATCTCCTGACATTTTAAGTACTCATTTATTTATTCATTCCCCAAATATATGTTGAGTATCTGTTTTGTGTTAGTTTCCTTGCCTATAAAATGGGAATAATAATAGTACCAACCTGACAGGCGACTGATAGGAGAACTGAGATATAAATCTCTGCGCTTGGTTTTTAGTAAAACTCAACTGTTAACTATTATTGTCCTGATAGAAATATATAGAGGAGGGACGTATATTAAATGTATATGTGGACATGAACATTTAAAATTTGAATAATTAGGCTCGGCGCCTGTGGCTCAATGGGCTAAAACACCAGCCATGTACACCTGAGCTGGTGGGTTCGAATCCAGCCCGGGCCCACCAAACAACAATGACGGGTGCAACCAAAAAATGGCCGGGTGTCGTGGCGGGCGTCTGTAGTCCCAGCTACTTGGGAGGCAGAGACAGGAGACTCGCTTGAGCCCAGGAATTGGAGGTTGCTGTGAGCTGTGATGCCACAGCACTCTCTACCCAGGGTAACAGCTTGAGGCTCTGTCTCAAAAAAAAAAAGAAATAAATAAAAAATAAATAAAACTTGAATAATTAATGTGCAGCCCACTAATGATATTTCCTCAACATGCCTATGGTGGTGGGAGTAATTTTATTTATTTATTTGTAGAGACAGAGTTTCACTTTGTCGCCCCAGGTAGAGTAGAGTGCTGTGGTGTTACAGCTCACAGCAACCTCCAGCTCTTGGGCTTAGGCAATTCTCTTGCTTCCGTCTTCCAAGTAGCTGGGTCTACAGGCGCCCGCCACAATGCCACCCTTGGTATATGGGGCCGGCACCCTACTCACTGAACCACAGGCGCCGCCTGGTGGGAGTAAATTTAGTTAAGGTAGTGGTGGGTAAGGAGTGATGTGGGGAGTATTATGTTTTATGTTTTCTATTTTTATTTATTTATTTATTTTTTGAGACAGTTTCACTTATTAACCCTTGGTAGAGTGTCGTGGCATCACATAGCTCACAGCCTCCGACTCTTTGGGCTTAGGCGATTCTCTTGCCTCAGCCTCCCCAAGTAGCCGAGACTACAGGCACCCGCCACAATGCCCAGCTATTTTTTTGTTGCAGTTTGGCCGGGGCTGGGTTTGAACCCACCACCCTTGGTATATGGGGCCAGTGCCTCACCCACTGAGACACAGTCACTGCCCTACTTTTTATTTTTTTGAGACAGAGTCTCACTATATCCTGAGTAGAGTGCTGTGGCATCATCACAGTTCATAGCAACCTCAAACTCATGGGCTCAAGTGATCCTCTTGCCTCACCCTTCCAAGTTACTGGGACTACAGAGGTACACTACAACACCTGGCTAGTTTTTCTATTTTTTTTTTTTTTTGTAGAGATAGAGTCTCGCTTTATTGTCCTCCGTAGAGTGCTGTGGCGTCACACAGCTCTCAGCAACCTCCAACTCCTGGGCTTAGGCAATTCTTTTGCCTCAGCCTCCCGAATAGCTGGGACTACAGGTGCCCGCCACAACGCCCGGCTATTTTTCTGTTTTGCAGTTCAGCCAAGGCCAGGTTTGAACCCACCACTTTCTGTATATGGGGCTGGTGCCCTACTCGATGAGCCACAGGCGCCTCCCTAGTTTTTCTATTTTTAGTAGAGACAAGGTCTCACTCTTGCCCAGGCTGGTCTTAAATTCCTGAACTCAAGCACTGAATTCCTGAACTCCACCGCCCCAGCCTCCCAGAGGGCTAGGATTACAGGTGTGAGCCACTGTGCCCAGCCTATTTAATTTGTTTTTAAGAGAAAAAAAATCTTCGTATTATTTCTGAAAAATTAGGAATGACAAGAGCATGTAGATGGATAAACTGTAAAATTTTAAAAATGCATTGAGTTGTTAGCCTATTTAAGAAATATGGCAAACTGGCCAGTAAATCAACACTATGTAGGATATTGACCTGGCCATGGCACTTTTTTTTACCTTCTAAAACTGCCATTCTTTTAAAAAGAATTTTTAGAATTTATACATAATAATTATACATATTTATAGGATATAGCATAATGCAATACATGTAATAGTCATCAGATCCAGCATTTCAAAAATTTATCATTTTTTTGTGGTGGGAACATTCTAAATCTTCCTTCTGGCTATTTGAAATTATATATTATTGTTAACTATAATTAGTACCCTGCAATTTCATCTAATCCATTCACCAGTTCTAAGAGTTTTTTGGTAGTGTTTAGGTTTTTCTAGATATAAGATCATGTTATCTACAAAGTGGGACAATTTGTTTTTCTCTCTTCCAACACAGACACCTTTTATTTTGTCCTCTTACTTGATTGCTCTGGCTAGAACTTCCAGACTATACTGAATAGGGGTGGTGAAAGTAGGCATCCTGGCTCGGCGCCTGTGGCTCAAGCGGCTAAGGTGCCAACCATGTACACATGAGCTGGTGGGTTCGAATCCAGCCTGGGCCCGACAAACCACAATGACAGCTGCAACCAAAAAAAAAAAAAAAAAAAATGGCTGGGTGTTGTGGCCGGGTACCTGTAGTCCCAGCTACTTGGGAGGCAGAGGCAAGAGACTCACTTGAGCCCAGGAATTGGAGGTTGCTATGAGCTGTGATGCCACAGCACTCTATCCAGGGTGACAGCTTGAGGCTCTGTCTCAAAAAAAAAAAAAAAAAAAAGGACGTAGACATCCTTTGTCTTATTCTAGTTCTTATAGGAAAAACTTTCATCTTTTCTCTATTGGGTATGATATTAGCTGTGGGCTTTTCATATAGGGCCTTTTTTTGTTCAGGTACTTTTTTTTTTGGAGACAGAGTCTCACTTGTTGCCCTTGGTAGAGTGCCATGATGTCATAGCTTACAGGAACCTCAAACTTTTGGGTTCACACAATTCACTTGTCTCAGCCTTCCAAGTACCTGGGACTATAGGTGGCCGCCACAATACCTGGCTATTTTTAGGGGTGGGGTCTCGCTTTTGCTCAGGCTGATCTCAAACCTGTGAGCTTAGGCAATCCACCTGCCTCAGCACCCAGAGTGCTAAGATTACAGGTGTGAGCCACTGCTTGCGGCTAGGTACTTTTCTTCTATACCTAATTTGTTGAGAACTTTTTATCATGAATGATGTTGAATTTATCAAATGCTTTTTCTGCATCTATTGAGATGATTGCATGGTTTTTGTCCTTTATTCTGTTGTGATGTATCATGTTTATTTATTTGTGTATATTGAATCATCCTTGTATTCCTGGGATTAAATCCCATTTGATCATGGTGCATTTTCTTTTTTAAAGTGTTGTTGGATTCAGTTTGCTAGTGTTTTGTAGTGGATTTTTGTGTCTATGTTCATAAGTGATATTGGTCTGTAGTTTTCTTTTTTTGTTATGTCCTTGTCTGGTTTTGGCATCATGGTCATGCTGGCCGTGTAAAATAAGTTTAGAAAGAATTTCCTCAACTTCAATTTTTTGGATTAGTTTGAGAAGAACTGGTATTAATTTTTTCTTTAAAGGTTTGGTAGAGGGTGGTGCCTGTGGCTCATTGAGTAGGGTGCTGGCCCCATATACCTAAGGTGGCAGTTTCAAACCCAGCCTTGGCAGAACTACAAAACAGAAAAATAGCAGGGTGTTGTGGCAGTGCCTGAGGTCCCAGCTACTCAGGAGGGTGAGGCAAGAGAATCACCTAAGCCTAGGAGTTGGAGGTTGCTGTGAGCTGTGTGATGCCATGGCACGCTACTGAGGGCGATAAAGTGATACTCTGTCTCTACAAAAAAAAAAAAAAAAAAAAAAAAAGGTTTGGTAGAATTTAGTGGTGAATCTGTTCAGTCCTGGACTTTTCCTTGGGAGAATTTTTATTCTAGATTTAGTCTTGTTACTCATGAATCTGTTCATGCTTTCCATTTTTTCTTACTCATTGATCTGTTCATTTTTCCGTTTCTTTTTGATTCAGTCTTGGTAGGTGGTATGTGTCTAGGAATTCAACCCTTTCCTGAGGTTTTATAATTTATTGGCATGTAGTTGTTCATAGCAATTTCTAATTATCCTTTATATTTCTGTGGTATCTCTTTTATTGTTCCTGATTTATTTGAGTTTTCTCTTTTTCTCTTAGTGTAGCTAATGTATTGTCAATTTTGTTTTCAGAAAACTAACTTTTCTTTTCATTGATCTTTTGTACTGCTTTCTTAGTTTCAAACTCATTTCTTCCTTTCTTTTCTTCTTTGAGTCAGTCTCTCGCTCTGTTGTGTTGCCAAGGCTAGAGTGTGGTGATGTCATTATAGCTCACTGCAACCTCAAACTCCTGGGCTCCAGCAATCCTTCTACTCCTGTCTCTCGAATAGTTGGGACTATGCAACACCATGATCAGTTAATTTTCTATTTTTAGTAGAGGCAGAGTCTCGCAATGTTGCTCAGGCTGGTTTCAGACTCCTGGGCTGAAGTGATCCTCCTGCCTTGGCCTTCCAAAGTGCTTGAATTATGGGAGTGAGCCACAGTGCCTGGCCAACCAATTTCATTTATTTCTCCTTTGATCTTTGGCATTTCTTTCCTTCTACTAATTTTGGGTTTGGCTTGTTCTAGGTTTTTGAGTTCTTTAAGTGCATCATTAGGTTGTTTATTTGAATGCTTTCTAGTTTTTTGTTGTAGGCATCTATTGCTATAACCTTGCTTCTTTTTTGTAGAGGGGGTGGATTTACTCTTTTGCCCTGGATAGAGTGCTGTGGCGTCAGGCTAGCTCACAGCAACTTCCAAGTCCTGGGCTTAAATAATCCTCCTGCCTCAGCCAACTAAGTAGCTGGACTATAGGCACCTGCCCCAACACCCAGCTATTTTTAGATATGAGGTGTTGCTCTGGCTTAGGCTGGTCTTGAACTGAGTCACTCAGTTGCCCTTGGTTTGAGTGCCGTAGCATCATAGTTCACAGCAACCTCAAACTCTTGGGGTCAAGTGAACCTCTTGTCTCAGCCTCCCCAGTGGCTGGGACTATAGGACTATAAACTCAGCCCACAATGTTGTGCTAGTTTTTCTATTTTAGGAGAGACAAGGTCTCGGTTTGCTCAGACTGGTCTGGAACTTTGGAGCTCAAGCAAACCATGCTCCTTGGCCTCCCAGAGTGCTAGTGCTTTTGTTTTCTTTTTAGAGACAGAGTCTCAACTTTGTCGCACTCACAGCAACCTCCAGCTCTTGGTGTAGCTAATTCTCTTGCCTCAGCCTCCTGAGTAGCTGGGAACACAGGCGCCTGCCACAATGCCCAGCTATTTTTGTTATTGTTGTTGTTGCAGTTTGGCTGGGGCCAGGATGGAACTCATCACCCTTGATATATGGGGTCGGCATCCTACTCACTGAGCCACAGACGCCACCCATGAGATGGTTTTTGAATTGACTTATTTTATTTATGTTTATGGTTATGTTTTGTAGATTGCTGGTATACTGTTAGTAAATTGCAGGAGTGGAAAAACAATTCAAATTATTATAGAAGCCACATGAGAACAATAGTAACGGCAGTTAATGTAGCATCTTTTGTTTTATTCTGAACTTAAATTATTTCAATATTTTCTCTAAGTTTTTTAAAGAAAATAGGTATAGACAGTATGCATTTATGTTATTATTGTTACTTTTTTTATCTCAGCAGTTTAATAACTCATAAGTTCACTTTAGACAGAGTGAGAGAGTGACTGTCTCAAACAAAACAAAACCAATGTCATAAGCCTATAAGCTAAACAATGCAAATTAAGCTAAGTAAGGAAAAAAATTAAGAAAAGGTTACTGGTATTGGAGCAAATAATAAACACTGTCTTATTTCTACCACCAACCAGCTATGTGACTTTCGAAAATCAGTCAGCTACTCTGGACCTCAATTTCTTCTTCTTTCTTCTTTCCTTTCTTCTAATTTGACATATAATCTTTTCTATGAAATGTTTCATAGAAGACTCAAGTGCTCATTCATTGCCTTCCCCCTCAACCAAAGGCTGAGTTTCTGCCAAATCCCATGGGCTCAATGGAGTCTGAAAGCTGGAACTAGCTGATATTCATGGTCCCTTCTGGTTCTTACTTCTTTGATTCTAATTTGGAATTCTTTTTTTTTTTTCCCTCTCTAACAAGACAGGTTCTTGCTCTGTCACCCAGGCTGGAGTGCAGTTGTACTACCACAGCTCACTACAGCCTCGACCTTTGAGGTTCAAGTGATCCTCCTGCCTTAGTCTCCCAAGTAGCTGGAATTACAGAAGTATGTCACTATGTCTCACTAATTTGGAGGGTATCACCATATTCCTCAGCCTGACCTCAAACTCCTGGCTTCAAGTGATCTTTCTATGTCTGCCTCCCAAAGTGCTAGGATTACAGGAGAGTCACCACGCCCAACCCTGATCTGGAACTCTTTTTTTTTTTGAGACAAAGTCTTACTTTGTTGCCCTCATAGCTCACAGCAACTTCAAACTCTTGGGCTCAAGTGATTCTCTTGCCTCAGCCTCCCAAGTAGCTGGGACTACGGGCACCTGCCACAATGCCTGGCTATTTTTAGAGATGGGGTCTTGCTCTGGTTCAGGCTGGTCTTGAATCTGTGAGCTCAGGCAATTCACCTGCCTGGGTCTCCCAAGTGCTGGTCTTATAGGCATGAGCCACCATGCCCGGCCCTGATCTGGAACTCTTAAATATGCATTGATCATTAGATACAGAATATGGCTGGCTTAGGCCAAGATCTTAATGTTTATGGAAAGCTATTTTATGAGTCACACTTTGTATATGTTATTGGTATTTTTGGTATTCTGGTTCTACTATGATAACTTTCTTTCTTTTTTTTTTTTTTTTGAACAGAGTCTTACTATGTCACCCTTGGTAGAGTGCTGTGGCGTCACAGCTCATAGCAACCTCAAACTCTTGGGCCTAAGCAATTCTCTTGCCTCAGCCTCCCAAGTAGCTGGGACTACATGTGTCTGCCATGACACCTGACTATTTTTTTGTTGTTGTTGAAGTTGTTATTGTTGTTTTAGCTGACTTGGGTTGGGTTTGAACCTGCCAGCCACAGTGTATGTGGCCAGTGCCCTACCCACTGAACTCCAGGTGCTGCCCCGTGATAACTTTTTGTATGCATGTTACTAAAAGCAGTTTTAAATTATTTTTGGCCCTAGACAAGTAGTTAAATATCACGATATTTAAATTTCATTCTTTATTTCTTCCTTGAAATTCCTTTGAATTTCAAACTACTCAGCAATACAAGTTTCTACTCTTCATGTTTCATACTTAATCTGAAAATTTCTAGAAAGATTTCTAAGTATGTATTCTATATTTTCTTTTACTTGCTTAGAAAACTTAGTATCATTATTGAGAAAGCAACTAAAATAACATGTTTTAATGATGTATTCTAATGAAAAATGATGATGACTTTAAAATATGTAAATCTCATAGCTTGAAGACCTTTGACTATCCTGAGCTGATTTTTCCTTACCTACTTTCCAAGAAGAAAGAATATTTTCCTTTTGTTCTTATAGCTAAATGATAAAACTTAGTTCTTCTAAGTTTTTCACTGCTTTTGTACCCATCTAAATCTTCCATCAGTGGTTTTTTCTGATCTCAGAACTGGCTAGCAGGCCACAACAGGCCTGCATTCAATCCTAGGATACACTCATTGAGAAACTGGATTTGGCAAAGAGACTGGACTAGAAAGTGAGGGGACTTCAAACCATGTAATGTAGAAAAAAAATGTTCAAAATGGGAATTTTAATCTGGGGAGTTTGAATGGGGGAGGCTAAGGGAGCTGTCTTTGTAGTTTTGAAGACTTGTCATGTGTGAGGGCAACTAGGGGTCTTCAGTACAGCCTCAAAAGGCTGAAATTAGAACCAGAGAGTGTCGACATAACTTGGAGCTCCCACTAGAAGCGAGTTTTCTAGCTGTGCAGGTGCCCAGGCATAGGGTGCAGAGTGTCTCAGATAGTGTTTGTGTACAGGCTGCAGAGTTAGACTTAAATATTATTGTTTTTGAAGTTAATATACTTTCTATGTATACTTACCTGCTAAATTTCTGCATGTAACATTTTCTGCAGTTAAGAATGACATTTTACCAGGAGGCTGAGGCAGGTGGATCGTTTGAGCTTCCAAATTGGAGACCAGCCTGAGCGAGAGCCAGACAGTTGTGGTGGTGGGTGCCTGTAGTCCCAGCTACTTGGGAGACTGAGGCAAGAGGATCACTTGAGCCCAAAGAGTTTGAGGTTGCTGTGAGCAATGACGCCACAGCACTCAACTGCATGGTGACTGAGTGACTCTGAATAAAAAAAATGATATTTTAAATCTCTTAATAATTTCCTTTATGTGTGAAATGCCTTTATTATTACTTAGAATATAAGTTAGTTCCTTATATTTATATTAAGTTGGGTGGTTGGAAAGAAGCGTCTTCCATTAACTTCCTCCATAGACTATAAAAGCATGCCTTTAATAAAACTGTAACCAATAGAAACTTTGACCTCATGATAATTGAGAGAATAAAGTGTTTTATGATCTCATTAGAATCTTGGCATATATGTGTGCTGTGTGGGCACTATCTTGGTCACATTTTTCTGGTAAAATTTTCTTTACTGTTTGGATTGTACAGATTTTGGTTTAGAGAGTTCGTTTATGACAGATGCTTATTTTCCTTTCTGGCAACATTTAAAAAATATCAATTATAAAGTCTTGTTACTTCAAAAATTTCATTATGATAGTTATATTGTAAATATGTGAGGGAAAATAAACTTTTTCATTTTGATTTATTTTAGAAACTTATATTTCTTAGGTCATAATTCATTTCTTATGACCAAAATCTCTAAGCAGAAGAATTATATGAGAAATAAAAGTTTTTGTAAAGTCATTTTAGAACATAATAAGAGAGTGTTCTACTAAATACAGCATCTCTGGAAACATAGATTTGGGGTTCTTTTCATTAGTTTTGTTTACTTTGTGAAATTAAAAGTTTACACACTGAATGAAAGCTCCTATTTCTAATAGAACTTTTTCTAACTTATGTGAAAATTTGTTAGGGAATATGTGGAGTTCAGATTCTACAAGAATTTTAAATTAGCATCTTTAGAAATAAGATTGCCATCTTTGAATTTATTATTCTTTTAGAGGAAGTAACAGATTTCCGTATTTTACTTTTCCATATCTTTCACATATGAAATCTTAAGCAGACATTTTTTCAGCAAGATAATTTGAATTCCCCAAATGATCTTTGACCCCGAGATTTTGAAGAATAAACATCAGGCAAAATTCAGCTAACTTTGTGAGTGTGGACGATACGCATGAGACGTGATTCCTTCTTGAGAACACTACAGCCAAGGTGGGAGAGTCACGGACAGCACCTCAGCAGAGTTCACTGCTCGTAACAACTCATCTTTTCAGGACTTGTACAGTTTTAAAAAGTTTTTTGAGATATTTTTTTCCTTCATGAAAATAGGGATGGTAGGTGGTGCCCTTTCAGCTTAAATGTAAACAGTTCTAGGTTTAAAGATTTGGACGTAAGGGTGTGTTCTGTTTCTACCTTACAAGGGAATGTTTGGTTAGAATTACTGAAATGTTCTGAATGATATTAATAGCAAAGTAATATTCGCGTATTTTGTGCCTGTTTAGCTTTTTGGAGAGTCAGCGTAGCGGGCTAAAGAACTAAGACCCATGAGTTGAGTTTTACTTTTTGGCCTCAGAGCGCTCCCCACGAGTCAGTCAGCTCTTCACCGGTGCGCCCCTTTCTCCCTAGAGGCATCCAAGAGACTAAGCTGGAAAAGGCCGGCACAAATCCCTGTTTCTGGAGAAACCGCTCGGAGAGCGCGCTCTTCTGAAGGTGGGTCTGTAGCGCCATTTTCGTAGGCCAGGGACTGCCCACTAATAAAGGCACGTTCATGGGACACCCACCCTTAAAGTTGCGCAGCGTGGAGACCCTCGAAGAACCAGCTCCGGGCGTCTTTGAGAGAAACCCCTCCCTGCATCTCTTTAGCTGAGACCACGCGGAGAAACTCCTCTGTGCCAACGTTCCCGGGACAGGCGGCCCTCTCCCCTCTCTCCTTCCCTCCGCCCCGCCCTCTCCCGGACCAGAATAATAGAAAGATTAGGCATTTTGAGGATTTCGTGCTCACAGTGGTGGCCCAAATGCAAAGCTGTGGCGAACCCAATGGGAACGTTTTTCCCCGTGTGACCAAAGCACAACTTAGACCAGAGTCCAGAATGTGTACAGAAAATCAGTACGCGTATTTCTGAGCGAGGAGGTAGCGCTTCTTTTCCAATTGTCGCTGTTATAAAGATGGAGACCCCTTCAGTGGCGGGCAAGGGGGTTGAGGTTAGCTACAGGTAGGGCAGTGCACGGACAAGATCTGAGGTCTTAATGTGTGTGTGTGTGCGCGCGCGCTCATGCAAGAGTGGAAGAACATGGGTGAATGGGGCGAGAGAGAAGGAGAAGGAGAGAGAGAAAGAGAAATCTGGAAGGGGAGAAGACTCAGTGGGTGCAGCAAAGGAAGGGGCGCCGGCGCATCCTTGCCTGCGAAGCAGCCAGAGTCCTGCGCGCATCCACTCCCACCCCCGCCGTTTCATTCATAAGTTTCTGGCCTAGAGGCCCCGCCTGCTCCCCTGGGCCGAGGGCCGCGTTTCCCGTTCAGCAATTGGTGAACGGCAACAAAGCCTTAGCAACTGGCTCCTAGTGACCCGCCGGGCGCCTGGTAACTGGGGCGCGGGGCGGGCGCGGAGAAAGCAGCTAGGCTGTCCCTTTAAGGGATGGCTGCGGAGCCGTGAAAGTGGAGGGGGCCGAGGGAGGGCGGGGAGGAAGGTCTGGGGGCGGGCCTAGGAGGAGGAGGAGGAAGAGTTGCTGCTGAAAGGAGGTGGCGAAGGCGGAGCCGGAGCCGTGCTGCCAGCCCGCGGGCACCGGAGCCCTGCCCGCTGTCGCACGAGTAGCCACGGGCGCGATCGGGGCCAGACGTCTCCTCCTCCATGATCACTTTGGGAGCCGGGGGAAGACTTTGCCCGGCCGTGAGAGCTGGTTTGCGTTTCCCAAGGGCGGCGGCAGCGGCGGCGGAGCAGCAGCAGCAGCAGGGTCCGAATCGGAGCGGCCACAGCTCCGGGCGTGTGCGCCCCGCGCGGAGCGGGCTCGGGTTCCCCACGGAATGTCCCCGGGGCGCCCGGCGCGCTGACCCCGCGGCCGCCCCCCCCTTCGGCGCCTGCTGCCTCCCTCGGGCGGGCTCGGTGTTCGGGACTGTGAGCTTCCCGGCTCCTGGGCAGTGGGGAAGCCCCCGGGGGCGGGTGACCTTAGCTGGCCACGACCCAGCCCTCCCCCGTGCGTATCTCGCTTAAGATGGCAGCGGAGTCAGGGGAACTAATCGGGGCTTGCGAGTTCATGAAAGGTGAGGAGCAGCCGCCCAGCATCCTCCAACCCTCCCTCACCCCTGGTTCTTCACTTCTCGCCCCTTGCTCCCAACATCTGTCCCCGGCTTCTCCGGGGGCCCCCAGTGCCCCGCAGCCGCTGCGCGCGCTCTTGTCCTCTCTCGGTACTCTCCCCTCCCCGAGGACCCCCTGCTTCCGGCTTCTCTGTCTTTCTTGCGTCCCGAGTTCCCACTGCAGCTCCCTGGGATAGCCTCCCGGCCCCGTAATGGGACAACGCCAGCTTCTGCTCAGCCTCTTGCATTCAGCAGTTTGTGGGATCCTGCTTCGGTTGACCCGCTATTACCAGCTTGGGTTCTGGGGACACTCCCCAACCACCTCCCTCCCCGTCTCTGCTCCCTTCCTCTTCTTGAAGTCTCCGCAGCTGCAGGGGAGAGGCTCGCCTCTCTGCCCCTCCCGCAGCTGCTGAGGTCTGGAGTTTCAGAACCAAACTTGCACCTTCAGTTCTGCGGGAATCCCTAGTTCCTGTCTCTTCCCGCTGGCCTGAAACAAGAGCGACAGGGAGCCCTGCCCCCTGCTGAGTCCCTCGGTCAGGTCCTCTTCTTGCCCATATAACTGTTGTGCTCTTTGGTCTCTTTTTTTCTGGAGAGATCAGGTTTCTGCAAGAATTCCGCCTGTTAATGGGGCCTTTAAATTATGGGTAGCAGTTATTATTTTGATCCTTTATTTATTACCATTACCTTTCACCTCCACTTCCCTCCTTCTCATATGTTTTTTCCATCTTTTAAACTTTTCTTTCAGATCGGTTATATTTTGCTACTTTAAGGAATAGACCAAAAAGCACAGTAAATACCCACTATTTCTCCATCGATGAGGAGCTGGTCTATGAAAAGTAAGTTTCTATTTTATGTTTCCCCCCCCACCTCAACCATTTAGCTTGTTGGCTCTTTGGTAAGGAAACGTGCACCTTTATGGTAGTTTTATTCATTTTCTCCCAATAGTGCAAGTAACAATGGCAATTTTTTTAAGGCTCAGGTAGGTTTACTGATTTTTCTCCTAGTAGTGCAAGTAACAATACCAATATTTTTTGGCTCAGGTGCTTGGGGAGAGGTGCAGGGAAAATTAATATAATTTGAACCTGTCGGCACCTCAGTTCTTTTAGATATCTATCTGGATTAGTTCTTCCTGGGCCACAACAAACAGCAACTGTAGATTCCTCACACTCCCCAAGGTAGGACCAGGGAGACACACACTCTATCATTGTCAGACTCTGTAATTGGTCTGTGACTTAGTCACTAAGTATTTAAGGAGCACCCACAGGGTACAGGGCAGTGTACATATTATAGGTGCTCAAGATGTACAGTTTATAAGACTTGTGTTGTATTTCAAGATGGTTTTGTTTGTGTAGCTGGTTTTTAGAAAGTGGGGCACATTAGCTGCAGGAAACTGTATTGGCGTCACATCTGTGAATACCATTTTGCCTGTCTGACAAATTATAGACCTTTTATGTAGGTGCTCCACACTTTATGGTATTCTTTTCTTTAACTCTGAGATAGTGATATAGGAGTACTGTTTTACCTTATTTGGTTATTTTGCTTCTGTGGGATTAGGATTTAAAAGTGTAAATAAAAGTAGGGAACTATGTTCTGTGAGAGATCATTAATCGATAGGAAAAGATATCTTAATACTTTAGAAATAGTAAAAAATTACTTGGAGGTTCTTGTGTTTCGATTTGATATTTTTAAGCTCCCTGGTTAAGTGTGTTGTTTTTGTTTTTGAGATCTTATGTGTTGAATAGCAAGCTATTTTCATTGCAGTATGCATTTTCCCATTAAATTGTTTGCTTTTAATAGTCATACAATGTTAAATATGAGGTGACCATAGAGTAGTTAGGAATTTCTTTATTTACAAAAATCACTGGAAATGATTAAATTGCTTTTCTTCTCCCCCCTCCCAAAATTAATTGGAGAGAGAAGACTCTCTAATAAAAGCAGCAGATAAAGAATAAGAGGGCTGGATTGACTTGGTTCTTTTTTTTCTTTTTTTCACTTTGTTGCCCTTGGTAGAGTGCTATGGCTTTGTAGCTCACAGCAACATCAAACTCTTGGGCTCAAGCGATTCTCTTGCCTCAGCCTCCCAAGTAGCTGGAAATACAGGTGCCAACCACAACACCTGGCTGTTTTTAGAGACGAGGTCTTGCTCTGGCTCAGGCTGGTCTTGAAGGTTCTGTTCTTTTATTAAAAGAACTGATGTTTTAGAGGAGTCTAATATATTCCAACTGAAGTGTTTAGTTGTATGTGTTATCTTAACCAAATGTGCAGTTAATTGAACACAGTTAAATGAACCTTAGTAAGCTTCCTGGGATGTGCCCTGTTTAGGGGTATTGGCAATTTTGCCTAAAGATTTGTGGGTCTCACCAGGCCTTTGAAGAGTGTGTATTCTGGACCATTAAGAACATATCTTTTATTTGATGGAAAATAACCTTTAATTGTCCCTTCATTGTGGGGGTTCTTGACACTTGATGTCGTCAGGACATTTCGCTTAGTGGTTCCTGGAGGAGGGTGCTTCTTTTTTATTTTTTTGACGTAGAGTCTCACTGTTTTGCCCTGGGGTTGGGTGCTGTGGCATCATCTCACCACAGCTCACAGCAACCTCAAACTCTTGGGCGCAAACGATCCTCATGCCTCAGATTCCCAGAATAGCTGGACTACAGGCGCTGGCCACAATGCCAGGCTGTTTTCTATTTTGGTAGACATGGGATCTCTCTCTTGCTCAGGGTAGTCTAGAACTTTTGAGCTCAAGTGATCCTCCTGCCTTTACCTTCCAGAATGCTAGTGTAACAGGCGTGGGCCACCGTGCCCAAGTGGGGAAGATGCTTCTTAAATGGATGAAGTAAGAGTGGGAATGAAAGAGCCCTTTGCTGCTGCTCATGAATGCCCAGAGTTGCTGAGGCAAAGAGGTCTAAATCCCTGGGGTCAGATTACACCTCTACTTCTAGACTGAATGGTGTTATGTGAGGCCACGTACCTGGATGATGTCACTGCCAGCACTGATAATTGAGCATTCACTCTGTTGTTGGGAATGTGCATTGTTGTGGCTTTCTTTTTGTGAGTTTAAGGTTTGGGAACCTCTCATGAGTCTGAGAGCAGGGACTGCGAATATGTCATTATGTTCAATTCTACAGGGACTCACATGTCAGAGGTTGTTACTATGTCATCGAACAACCTCTTGTTGCTGAGGTGTGAGTCACCCTCTTGGGATTGCTAGGTGGTAGCTCTAGCAGGAAATTACATTTAGCCAGCTAAACACCATGCACAATGGCTTTTTGATTCTAATATTGGTATATGAGAAAAGTTTTTTTGTGTGTGATTTTTTTTTTTTTTTTTGTAGAGACAGAGTCTCACTTTATCGCCCTGGGTAGAGTGCCGTGGCGTCACACAGCTCACAGCAACCTCCAGCTCTTGGGCTTAAGCGACTCTCTTGCCTCAGCCTCCCTAGTATTGTGTGTGATTTTTAATGTTGGTATTTTAGAATAGGCCTACAAATCACAGTCCTCTTATACTTTTTATTGTAC
>CAUYON010012066.1:0-18461 GCA_963573935.1 Arctocebus calabarensis | reverse complement strand
CCTCTGACAAAAGTTTAACAACCAATTTCCACAGAGAACTCAAACATATTAGCAAGAAACAAACAAGTGATCCCATCTTAAGATGGGCAAAGGATTTGAAGAGAAACTTCTCTAAAGAAGACAGGCGCATGGCCTACAGATACATGAAAAAATGCTCACCATCCTTAATCATCAGAGAAATGCAAATCAAAACTACCTTGAGATATCATCAAACTCAAGTAAGATTAGCCCACATAACAAAATCCCAAAACCAGAGATGCTGGCGTGGATGCGGAGAAAAGGGAACACTTCTATATTGCTGGTGGGAATGCAAACTAATATATTCTTTTTGGAAGGATGTTTGGAGAATACTTAGAGATCTAAAAATAGATCTGCCATTTGATCCTATAATTCCTTTACTAGGTATATATCCAGAAGACCAAAATTCACATCACAATAAAGATATCTGTACCAGAATGTTCATTGCAGCCCAATTCATAATTGCTAAGTCGTGAAGAAGCCCAAGTGCCCATCGGCCCATGAATGGATTAATAAACTGTGGTACATGTATACCATGGAATACTATGCAGCCTTAAAGATGGAGACTTTACCTCTTTTGTGTTTACATGGATGGAGCTAGAACACATTCTTCTTAGCAGAGTATCTCAAGAATGGAAGAAAAAGTATCCAATGTACTCAGCTCTACTATGAAGCTAATCTATAGTTTTCATATGAAGGCTAAAACCCAGTTATAGCACAAGAAATGGGGAAAGGGGCAAGGGAGGGGAGGGAAGGGGGGCGAATGGGTGGAAGGAGGGTGATTGGTGGGATCACACTTACGGTGCATCTTACAAGGGTACAAGTGAAAATTACTAAATGTAGAATATAAATATCTTCATTTAGTGATTAAAAGGCCATGAAGGCTATGTTAAATAGTTCAATGAAAATATTTCAGATTGTATATAAAGTCAGCACATTGTGCCCCATGAGTACACCAATGTACACAACTATGATTTAATAAAAATTAAAAAAAAAAAGAAAGTAGTCCTTTCTAATAGACATACTCAGGACAGAAAGGAAAAGGTACCAACTGTTGCCTATTTTTTTAGCATTATTTTGGAATCTAGCATTACTTATGAAGAAGTTTTAGAATCTGGGCAAGAGATAAGGAACATAAAGGCAGTATTATTATTTGGTAATGATATGGTCATATGCCTGGGAAACCCAGTAGAATCAATGAATGTGTGGATGCTTGTGAGAATGTCCTCAGTTACGTTGTATTATGAATTTTTTCTAATAACCATTAGAAAAAATAACCATTTTTAATTTTTTTGTAGTTTTCAAGATTTTGATATTCAAGGGTCCAGAAGGTGCAGCTTGGATTGGTTGACAATAGAAACATACAAGAATATTGAAAGTTACAGAGCTTGTGGTTCCACAATTCCACCTCCATACATCTCTTCACAAGACCACGTCTGGATCAGGTTTCATTCAGATGACAGTATATCAAGAAAGGGTTTCAGACTGGCATATTTTTCAGGTGTGTTTTTAAATGATAAGAAAGATATTGAACCAAATTCCATGTTATTAATTGATCAGAGCTGATCTTCTAAACAATGTCCCTTTAATTATAGACTAATCCTTCAAGACAGCTGAGACTGAAATATTAGAAGCTAAAGTTAGATGCTCTAGAAGTGAACTGAATTCCCAAAAGGTGTTGTATGGTGGCTCTAATAAAATGATTAATTTCATAATTTAAGGTTAATTTTCTTTATAAACATCTTAAAAAATTTAAAAAGTAGCTTTTTCTTCCTCAAGTGCTCACCTATATTCTGAAAGTTATTTCAGAATGTATTTTGTATGAATTACCATTGTTTTCATACTTTCAAAGAAAAGACATAATGAATTTCACCTTTATAGATTAGTCTCAGAAGCAGAAAATTTGTTTGCTTTCTCAAACTGTACCCAGGAAGAGTGACCAGATCATAGAAATTCAGAGTATGACTTATGTATATTTCCTGTTAAAAATTTTTTCATCTTTTTTCCCCAAAATACCATCTTTGTATTATTTATATAGTTTTGAAACATATTTTCTGTCTCCTCTTCATCAATAAATAAGTTTTTAGTGGAGAAATAACTACTGCCCAACATTATCAGTGAGGACCGTAGGAATCTAATATTGTTTGGTTGTCTTTCCCTCCCTTGTTGTTATATATTTAGGAAGGTGCACTAAAGTAATTAGAGTTCTATAGGCGCCTCAATTTTTTTTCTCTTCTGTTTATATTGATGAATAAATTTATACCTTTAGCTCAGATTCATTTTACAGTTGTGCTAAAACAATAAAAATCATAAAATGAAAGTATTATGATTACATGAAACATAAATAGTATAAAATTAATCTGATATAATCTTAGCAAAAGTTTGAGTCTTAATGTACTTGCAAAATAGACTGTGATATACATATCAAAATATTATATGCATATGAATATATAGATAATAACTAGAGAAGAATATGAAACAATTTAAAAAGATGAACATGGATAAATTATTTTTTATTTAAAAATGTCTATCATTTAATGTTACCTATACAACAAATTATTTAAAATTTTTTATGCATCTTAATTGGCTTTATATATCTTTTATTTTACTCAATGTTCTATAGTAAAATAGCTTTCTGCAAGAATAGAATTTGTCCTTTCTCGCTTTAGATCACAATGTAAGGATCTTTATGGACAATAATTGTTTAATAAATTGGATTGTTTTAATTAGTGTGCCAGTACTAAAATGTCTTATTAGAATTTAACCTAATTTTTAAAGCAAGACTTTCTTTTAACCCTTTGTGCTTAATTAACATTTATTATAAAAATGCCACTTGTCTTTTGAGGAGTATGTTTTTTCTTATTTCCTTTTCATCTCCCTTGTACACGCATCTTCTCAGGGAAATCTGAGGAACCAAACTGTGCTTGTGATCAGTTTCGTTGTGGTAATGGAAAATGTATACCGGAAGCCTGGAAATGTAACAACATGGATGAATGTGGCGATAGCTCCGATGAAGAGATCTGTGCCAAAGAAGCTAATTCTCCAACGGCTACTTCATTTCAGCCCTGCGCTTACAACCAGTTCCAGTGTCTATCCCGTTTTACCAAAGTTTACACTTGCCTCCCCGAATCTTTAAAATGCGATGGGAACATTGACTGCCTTGACCTAGGAGATGAGATAGACTGTGATGTGCCAACTTGTGGGCAGTGGTTAAAATATTTTTATGGTACTTTTAATTCTCCCAATTATCCAGACTTTTATCCTCCTGGAAGTAATTGCACCTGGTTAATAGACACTGGTGATCATCGTAAAGTTATTTTGCGCTTCACTGACTTCAAACTTGATGGTACTGGTTATGGTGATTATGTCAAAATCTACGATGGATTAGAAGAGAATCCACACAAACTTTTGCGTGTGTTAACTGCTTTTGATTCTCATGCACCTCTTACAGTTGTTTCTTCTTCTGGACAGATAAGAGTACATTTTTGTGCTGATAAAGTAAATGCTGCAAGGGGATTTAATGCTACTTATCAAGTAGATGGCTTCTGTTTGCCCTGGGAAATACCCTGCGGAGGTAACTGGGGGTGTTACACTGAACAGCAACGTTGTGATGGGTATTGGCATTGCCCAAATGGAAGAGATGAAATCAATTGTACCATGTGCCAAAAGGAAGAATTTCCATGTTCCAGAAATGGTGTCTGTTATCCTCGTTCTGATCGCTGCAACTACCAGAACCATTGCCCAAATGGCTCTGATGAAAAAAACTGCTTTTTTTGCCAGCCAGGAAATTTCCATTGTAAAAACAATCGTTGCGTGTTTGAAAGCTGGGTGTGTGATTCTCAAGATGACTGTGGTGACGGCAGCGATGAGGAGAATTGCCCAGTAATTGTGCCTACCAGAGTCATCACTGCAGCTGTCATAGGAAGTCTTATCTGTGGCCTGTTACTTGTCATTGCATTAGGGTGTACTTGTAAACTTTATTCTCTGAGAATGTTTGAACGAAGGTCAGTATGAAGACAGAACCATAATGATTATGCTTTCTAAAGTACAAGCAGGTCCAAATATTGAAACAAGTTCTTTAATGTGATTAGCAATATATTTTTGTTATATTAGTTTAGAAATGGGCAAAGATTATTTATGATATGTAAATTAGTGTGAAAACCCCAAGACTCAAAAGGCTAAACACATTACAACTAAATACTCAAGAATTATAGTTACAGCTGTGTGTTTACCAGCTCCTGTTTTCAAATTAATCTGTTTCATAGGAATTTTGTAAGTGGCTATTCTTGGTTGCAGTGTTCTAACCTGTACTTTCATAAATATTAGTTCAATAATTACAGATATTTGAGGACTTACTATGTTCAAAGCACTATGCAAATGAGTAGAAAATGAATAAAGTGTATTATCACAAGTAGTTTACACTTAGGAAGAAGAAATTGGTGCAAGTGCTGTAAGAGCTATAAAACAGTAATATAAAAGTCAGAAACCACCTTATCTAATGGAGGATAGTGGAAAGGCTTTAACTGGAGAGGTGCCATTTGGTATGAGTAGAATATAGATAGGGAAAAGCTGTTGTGGTTAATAGTCTGAGAAAACACATAGAAGTAGGAATGCTCAGTATGCTTAGATGGAAGTACATAGTTCACAAGTTCACTTTATCTGGAGCTTAGGAAGGACTAGACTAGAACAAGACTAGAACACCTGAGAGCCAGAGTCCTCTTCAGAGTCCTGAGTTCAATAAGAAGTGGTTAGCCATTAAAGGGTGACCTCAAAGGCGAGTGTGAGAGGCTAGGGCAGGAGGATCACTTGAGCCCAGAAATTTGAGACAAGCTTGGGCAACATAGTAAGACCCTGAGCCAAAAAGAGAAAGATGACCTTCCATAAGAGTAGTTTTCAGATTTTCAAGGTGGTGCAGAGTAAATTGGACATGGGAGAAGTTAATGACAGAGAGGTCCCCTAGAAGGCTATTATAGTGACAGTGACCTTCAGTCCCAGGAGAATTACAAATAATAATAGATTTTAAAAAGAACTTTACATACTAGCCAGCTAAGATAATTGAGGCACAGAGATGAAGCACAATATCAAAATAAATATTACTGAATCTATTTGGGGGGCAAGTATACATAGCCAGAAACTTTTTACCACATTGCAAGAAATGAGCACAATGAAGAGCCAGGTCTTGAGCTCAAGAACCAGCTATTCCAGAAAATGTGTTAGTGACTCATTTCACTCTTTCTTGTCTGAAAAATGAATGTGTTGGACTTAAATGAAATGTCTTCTGAGCGTTTCCAATACTGCCACCTGAAGTCTGAACTCCCCTTCCCCCAAATATTCTTGGGAGTTTAAATACCTAGTATTATTTTTTTTTAACCTTTTATAGGAATTTTTCAGTTTAGTAAAACTTAGTGTTCCAAGGTTCTACTAGCGTAAAACCCCATGAGGACAGTAAGCATAATGTGTATATTCAGTAGATGTTAACTGAATGATCAAATATACTAAGATTCAGATTGTTTTAATTGTTGACAATAAAAAAATTACTCCTTGGCTTGCCTTTTTTAACCCTTTTTATTCATGTCTACTCTCAAAGATCATTTGAAACACAGTTGTCAAGAGTGGAAGCAGAATTGTTAAGAAGAGAAGCCCCTCCCTCTTATGGACAATTAATAGCTCAGGGTTTAATTCCACCAGTTGAAGATTTTCCTGTTTGTTCGCCTAACCAGGTATATTGTAATTTATGATCAAGTTCCTCTCTGTGCCTGCATATCTGATAAAGCAAGGACCCTTGAATATGTCTCATTTTTGCAGTCAAATCAAGGATTTAAATATATGGAAGATTTGAAATCCTAATTTTTGTTATATTTTAACAAATACTGCAAAATACAAAAGTATTTTTGTGTGATGCTCATAGCTCGGTCAGCAGGGCGCCAGCCACATACACCAAGGGTGGCAGGTTCAAACCCTGCCTGTGCCTGCTAAACAATGACAACTACAACCAAAAAAAAAAAAAAAAATAGCCAGGCATTGTGGCAGGTGCCTGTAGTCCCAGCTGCTTGGGAGGCTGAGGCAAGAGAATCGCTTAAGCCCAGGAGTTTGAGGTTGCTATGAGCTGTAATGCCACGGCACTGTACCTAGGGTGACAGCTTGAGACTCTGTCTCAAACACTCCCCCCCCCCAAAAAGAAATATGTTTCATTTTTCTAATTTGGTTGTGCAGTTCTTAAGCATCTTACTGTTTAAAATAATTTAGTACATTAAAATTTAAAAGTAGATTTGGAAAATTATTTTCTACTTGAACTGAACATTTGATTAATTTAATGAGGAATATTAAAATTAATGTTATTAATATATTATAGCATACTAGATGACCAGTTATAAGTAAAAGAAATTAAAACGAATTTAACATTTTTACATCACAAGAGGAAAACGTCAAGTTGGGTTTTATAGTGTTTAAGAATTTGTATCATTTTCCTATCTGGTAACTTCATTTTTTATTAATATTCCTGAATTTTAAATTTCTAAGCATTTTTTAAATTTCTTTTTCAGGGCTTAAAAATGTGCAACATTTATTTTAGTCTGACTAAAATGTCTAGATGTCTGAATTCATGTAGACATATTTATAAAAATTATTTCTAGTACTAGAACTAAGGAAAAATGGTAAACGTTGTTTTCCCAGTGATTTAATTTTGTTCAAATGGAAGAGTATTTCCTTTTTGGTAAATGAGGATTCTGATTACAGTCTGTCACCTTATTTGAATCTGTTAGAAAATTTTCGGTGAGAATTTGTATTTTTAAAACTTTTCTCTTAATATAAATTGCTAAGTGAGTAATTCAGAAGTTGCACTGATTGGAATTTGTGGTTTATTTATATCGGTTGGTCTCATCATGAGGAAGGGTCCTTTATCTGTAGGAATTAGACCATGGTTAATTCCACTATCAACTACCCAGCCTTAAACCCTGTGAGGTTAGAGGGAACACCTTCCACACAAGGCTGCCCTCACTCCAAAAACCAATTGCAAATTCTGGGGGATAGTTTGATAGTTCACCAAAAGGACTCATAGAACTCACTAAAAGCTGTTTACTCATGATTACTGTTCACTACAGTGAAACAATACCAATTAAAATCATTAAAGGAAAAAGATACAGACAGAGTTCATGAAGGTACTAAATATGGTTCTACCAGGATATAGGAAGGTATTATTCTGTGGACACAGATACGTGGCAATATGCATGGAGTATTACCAACCAAGGAAGCTTACCTAGGTCTTGGTGTCCAGAGTTTTTATTGGGGTTCTATCTCATAGACTTGATTGATTGCACATACAGCTTAATCTCAATCTCTAGCCTAGGGTGTCCAACCTGCAGGCTACATATAGATTATTTGAGGACCGTTTTGCTTATTTTTGATGTTGGATATCACAAAAAGTATGCATGAACCTTTTCTTTTGCTCCTTGGCTTTCATTAGTGTTTGTATATTTAATGTGTGGCCCAAGCAGCTCTTACTTTCAGTGTGCGGCAGAAAAGTAAAAAGGTTGGATACCCCTGCTCTAGCCCCTTCAGAGATTGATTGGCCCAAAGCCCCCACCCTGTGTCTCACTGTTGGTGTGGCTAAGAGCCTCTGTCCTACATCAGTGTTACTGTCTGAGTGGTCCCACATCCCCCCACCAAGATATTCTCACCTGAATGTGTCTGTCAGGAGAGATATTTCAAGGGTTTAGAGATTATATCCCAGAAGCCAAGGCTTTGGGTAAGGTTAAATTCTTTACTACCCCATTTTCTAGGGTTATAATTTGCCCTTGTGTGGGAATTTTGCTTCAACATTTTAAAATAAAGTATGTTTATGAATAGAAAATTATATTTTATTCATTCAGTGAGATTATACTCTCAAATTTGGTAAATTTATAGTAACATTATCAAAATTCCCATGACAATTTTAAAAAAGAAAAATAATCATGTAATTTGTCTCATTCAAAACAAAAATTCTTTCTGCTAGGTAAACTGAAGAAGTATATAAAATTATTCCTAAAACATTCATGCAATTGTTATAAAATCTAAAGTTAGTTTGGCAATCTCTTTTTTAATAGACATGTACAATTTTTTTTTTTTTTTTTTTTTTGAGAGACAGAGTCTCACTTTGTCACCCTTGGTAGAATGCTGTGGCGTCACAGCTCACAGCAACCTCCAGCTCTTGGGCTTAGGTGATTCTCTTGCCTCAGCCTCTGGAGTAGCTGGGACTACAGATGCCCGCCACAACACCCGGCTATTTTTTTCTTGCAATTTGGCCAGGGCTGGCTTCAAACCCGCCACCCTCGGTATATGGAGCCGGCACTTACCCATTGAGCCACAGGCGCCTCCCTAGTTTGGCAATTGTTTTTGTTTTTTGAGAGTCTCACTTTGTCATGCCCTGGGTAGAATGCCATTGCATCATCACTCACAGCAATCTAAACTCTTGGGCTCTAAGTGATCCTCTTGCCTCAGCCTCCTGTGTAGTGGGCGGCCAGCACCCACCACAATGCCCAGTTATTTTTAGAGCTGGGGTCTCACTGTTACTCAAGCTGGCCTTGTGCTCGTAAGCTCAGGCAGTCCACCCACTTTGGCCTTCCAGAGTGCTGGGATTAAAAGTGTGAGCCGCTGCACCCAGCCCACTTTGGCAATCTTTTAATTACACAGATTTTTAACTATGTAGAGAGCTTCACGTCACCATGACAAACTAAAAGTTAAAGTCAGTATTAAATACAGTAGACGGTCAACCAACATACAGAGGAGGTTAACATAAGGAACAAGGCCTACTGTACTGAAACTTAGATGTGGTGCATGTCTGGTCTACGAAAATTAGAACAACTAAAGGAGGTGGTCAACTATGAAGGTTCGACCACATTGATCTTAATGGATAATAGCTGTATAACATGGAAGGATATCTGAAGAGCCTTTTGTTCATTGCTGGACATGGTAACATAGTGCTCACACAAGCCTTGCAACTTGAAGCTAATTGGGCATGTGAATTTATTTTTTTTAATTTATAGTAGGTACCTCAATTGGTGAAAAATCTTACTCATTTGTATAAATTTGGATATCATGTGTGCTGATATCCATATTTCTTATTAATAATCCCTGCTTTACTATAGCTGGATTTTGAAATGTTCCTATGACAGGAACATTAGCTTTCCATGAATTGTGTTTGCAACACTATTAGAAAGCACAAACAATGCAAACCCACTCACAAGGAAAGGTAGAGAACATAGGCTATCACATCTTTCTTTTCTCTACCCTTCTTTTTTTCTGTAAGGGGAAAGGAAATAGGTATGAGTTTTGACAAAGGGAAACTGTATCATCATTTGAAGAGGAGAGTTTATCCACTCAACATTGTTTCCTGGAAATAACAATGTTTTAGAAATGAAATGCCAGGTTGATGAAAGCTGTTGTTACCAAGCTTGAATACTTCTTTTTATAACCACTAGGTGGAGCTTAAAGACTATTTCATTTAACATTCATTTTTTTTTTAATCTGTAAAATCATCTAGAAAAAAGATTTTTGTTTCAGTTCAGCAATATAGTTACCTTTCATATCCACTAATTAAAAGCATCAGTTTTCAAATAATAATGATAGTTTATGGTTAATACTAAACTGTAGAAAATAAATATAATAAATATCTTTAAAGATTGAAAAGAAATCTAAATGTATAGATACCCTTGAAAACAAGTTAATATTTTAGCTTTTTTGTTTTCTGTTGTTTTATGTACTTTATTAAAAATACATTAATTCCTTTGTGACAATATAATTAAATCCATTCAGTGAACAAATCTTTGAAAATAAACTCTAAGATATAATTTTCACGTTTTGTAAAGGCTCAGCCTTAGAAATCAAATCTAATTTGTTCTATATTTTTCTTAAATAAAAGGTAAAGGGCCTGGTTTTCACATTTGTTTAGGTCACTTAGTGAATTGTGGTAGAGGTTCTTCTACTTTTCTAGTTATAAAAGTATCAAATAATTTTATTTTCTAACTTTAGTACAGTCAGGATTGTATTACTATGTGAGGTTTTGAAACAAAATAGCTATTCTAATTGCTATTAAATATCAATGAAATATCAAAATTTTCAACACCTTGAGCAATGATTCAAGTTATAGATTCGATCCTAGAGTGGGGTGTACCTGTATAGGTGAAAGAGTTTAATTCATCCTCCACAGACTTTAATAACAACAAGTAATAGAATTTTTAGCTGCAAAATACTGTTAGTGTAAAAGTGATTTCATCTTAATACCTCTATCAGCTACCTTAATATCTTTTCTTAATTTGTAGGCTTCTGTTTTGGAAAACCTGAGGCTAGCTGTACGATCTCAGCTTGGATTCACGTCAATCAGACTTCCTATGGCAGGCAGATCCAGCAACATTTGGAATCGTATTTTTAATTTTGCAAGATCCCGTCATTCAGGGTCATTGGCTTTGGTCTCAGCAGATGGAGACGAGGTTGTCCCTAGTCAAAGTAATGGCAGAGAATCTGAAAGAAATCATTCTCACAGAAGTTTGTTTTCCGTGGAGTCTGATGATACAGACACAGAAAATGAGAGAAGAGATACAGCAGGAGCATCTGGTGGGGTTGCAGCTCCTCTGCCCCAAAAGGTTCCTCCCACAACAGCAGTAGAAGCAACAGTAGGCGCATGTGCAAGTTCCTCAGCTCATAGCACCCGAAGTGGTCATACGGATACTGGAAGGGATGTGACCAGCGTGGAACCCCCAAGTGTGAGTCCAGCACGTCACCACCTTACAAGTGCGCTAAGTCGTATGACTCAGGGGCTACGCTGGGTACGTTTCACGTTAGGGCGATCAAGTTCCGTAAATCAGAACCAGAGTCCTTTGAGACAACTTGATAATGGGGTAAATGGAAGAGAAGATGATGACGATGTTGAAATGCTAATTCCAATTTCTGATGGAGCTTCAGACTTTGATGTGAATGACTGCTCCAGGCCTCTTCTTGATCAAGGACAAGGGCTCAGACAACCGTATAATGCAACAAACCCTGGAGTAAGGCCCAGTAATCAAGATGGCCCCTGTGAGCGCTGTGGTATTGTCCACACTGCCCAGATACCAGAGACTTGCTTAGAAGCAACACTGAAAAATGAAACAAGTGATGATGAGGCTTTGTTACTTTGTTAGGTACTAATCACCTAAGAGAGATTGTATACAAGTTGGAGCAATATCCATTTATTGTTTTGTAACTTTACAATTAAACTAGTTTTAGTTTAAAAACAAAAGATGCAGGGTTATTTCTTATTATTATATATTAGCCTGCATGGTTAAATTTAACTTGTAACTCTATGAACTTAGAGTTTACTATTTTAGCAGCTAAAAATGCATTATGTGTTCATATTCAGTAATGTTCTTTCATTTGTTTCTAATTGTTTTTTGTCCTGGTACTGTAGTTCACTGTAGAAATATGGCTGCTGAAACTCGTTTGACTGTCATTTTATCTACCCTATGTTAAAAGGTTTGTTTGTACAAAATAGTACCTTATTTTAATTGAAACTTTTATGCTTTTGCCAACACATCTTTTAACAATATATTAGATGTTAAGGCTATTAATGTACAAAAACCGCTTATCCTCACCTGTGTTTTTATTTATATAACATTTGTCTCTTATTGAATTTCATCATAATATGAGCTTGTCAAAGGGAAAAAAAAACTTTCTCTAAAAATTTTTCTTATGTTTAACATGCAGTGATGTGAAATTTAGTTAGAGTTAGACAAATTAACAAAACAAAACTCTTTTATAGGTTTTCTAATGTTGACTTTAGTACTCTAATATGGTACACACCAAATGGTGAAATCCCAAGTCATTTCTTTTTTCATCTCTATTTAGTGACAATTTAGCGGATGAAGATATTCTACTATGCATTAAATCTTGAACTTTATAAGTATGTACAAAAGTTGTACAAGTTCCAACTAGTAATGTCTTTCCCTAATATAGGGTTTTGCTTGTATTGGACCCCAGGGATTTGCACTAAAATTATATTAAAGTCTCAGATGAGTTTAGTGTATAAGCACTATCACTTTAAATACTATTATTTGCTACCACAGTGACTATATTTCCATAGCTTGGGCAGGGGGCATTTTTATTACAACTTGAAATTGCTTTGCTGGTTTCATATTTATTTGTTGTATTTAAAAAATACATTATTGTAAGAGTGATTCTTTTTTCAATATATTTTATTCAGGGGGGATCATGTTATAGTCTTGAAGAAAAGAAAATTAAGAAATCATTTGGATCATCCCCCCTTTTTTAAGTAGAGTGAATTACAAAACCCCACATATTTTTTTATTGTCAATTCTTGTTTATTTATTCTTTAGCTGTCTATTTTAGTAGTTTAATGATTGAGTATGAAAAATGTATTTGTGTGTGATTATTGCTATTTATTAAATTTTTAAGTACTTTGCTGAATGTCATTTTAAAGCATGTTTGCAGTCTTGTGTATTTGTCGTGTTATGCTGTCAGGAGGAACTGACATGTTTTAATATGTATCAAAAATTAAAATGATTTTTTTTATTGCCTTGAGGTACTTTTTAAATCAAAAGCTGTTCTTTATTTTTGTTGAATTTTGGTGCATATTGAAATTCAGGCCATAAAATATGTAATATGTCTAGAATAAAAATGAAACTACTTTACTGTATAACAGTGGTTCTTGACCTTCCTAATGCCTCCGAATGCCACGAGCCTTTAATACAGTTTCTCATGTTGTGGTGACTCCCAATCATAAAATTATTTTCATTGCTACTTCATAACTGTAATTTTCCTACTATAAATTATGAATTGTAATGTAAATATCTGATATGCAGGATGTATTTTCATTGTTACAAAGGGGTCGCTATCTACAGGTTGAGAACCGCTGCCGTATAGTAAAGTAGTAGTTTATACGAATTCTGGAAAGTAAAATTCTCTAAAGACCTGAGTACTGTTTGCCTTCAAGAAAACTGCCTCTTGGGGCAGCGCCTGTGGTTCAGTGGGTAGGGTGCCGACCCTATATACTGAGGGTGGCAGGTTCAAACCCAGCCCTGGCCAAACTGCAACAAAAAAAAGTAGCCTGTAGTCCCAGCTACTCGGGAGGTTGAGGCAAGAGAATCACCTAAGCCCAGGAGTTGGAGGTTGCTGTGAGCTGTGTGATGCCACGGCACTCTACCAAGGGCAACAAAGTGAGACTCTTATCTCTACAATTAAAAAAGAAAGAAAACTGCCTCTTGATATATCTTGCAAAATACAGTAACACAGTTCTCTGTTTTATATTATTTTCACATTTTAGACCCCTATCAAATATTCTGGAGTAATTTAGATTAGCAAGTTAATCTTTTAGGTCCTACTAATATATTATCAAGTACAGGGGTTTGTTTTTCTTTTCTGGCGTACGTTTTAATTTTTTTAAAATAATGGATCTTCCTTGTTCAGGCAGTAAAAGTAAGCTCCGTTTCTACCCCAACACTCATCTTTTAATTCTCTTTCAAAGAGACACATACCAATACCAGATTCTTGTTTCTCTCTCCGGAAATGCCATACACATACATAAATGTGTCCACATGTATATAAATGTCATACATAGTAATGTAAATCACAACATACTATGCATACATTTTCTGTACCTTTTCTCAATGGAAAATATATATAATTAGAATTTGATTATTAAGAGTAAAATCGAATATTTCTGTTATTTGATTTTTCAGTTAAATCATTGGTCTACCCTGAAATTAGTTTCACTATTTTTTTTTAATATGACTACCTAGTTTTCCCAAAGCTGTTTATTAAATAATACATCCTTTCTTTACTAATTTGACGTGGAACTTTTATTATATAGTAAATTTTCATATTGGGTGTGTTTCCAGCCTCAAATCCTACCCTCTCCAATGAATCTATCTTTTTGTATCAGTCCTATATTGTTTAATAACTAATTTTAAAATGTTTCAAGTATTCTTACTTATTTTTCCACTTGAACTTTAGAACCAACTTGTTGAGTTACACCCAACAAGTCTATAGGTACTGTTTTTTAGAGAGTTTTTGTTTTACAAATAAACTTAGGGAAATTTGGCATTAGTATCATATTAAAGCTTCTTATCTAAATCATAGTGCCCCATCTAAAAATGATGCCAGTTTGTTTGTCTTTTGTTTCTTTCGCATGTATGCAGATGTATTTGTTACTTTACATATATTTTTAAGAGTTTATTTTTACAGATTTCATCATTTTTGATGTGATTATTAATGAAGTTTTTATGTTATAATTTAACCTAATTTTAGTGTGTATAAAGGCTAGTGCTTTATTTATATTAATTTTCTATCTAGCCACAGAGTCATTTTCTTATAGTTTATAATATTATTTCAGTTAATTATTTTGTATTTTCCAACTGCACAATCATGTCTGCAAGTATAATGTAACCTTTGTTACAGTTTGCTTGCCTCTTTGTAGCTTGTTTAATGTGCTGTCTAGTACTTCTAGAATAATGTTAAATAACATTGGCTATAATGAGCGGGGTTGAGATAGACACATTTACTCATATCAAGGAGTATCAACTGATCTTTAAGTGGTTTTAAGACTTTAAGATCACCTGATCTTGAAATGTTTAAGAATGCATGCTGACTTTTACCACATCCTTTTCACATCTATGGCAAGGATCATATGATCCTTCTCCTTTGAGCCTTTAATAAGATGAATTTCACTAATGCATTTTATGATTTTGAGCCATCCTTGCATTCCTGAAATAAACACTAGTTGGCCATGTGTATTTTTTTTAACATCTTGTTAAATTGCATTTCATGTTTTAAGGTGTTTGCATTTGTATTAATCAGTGAGATAAGTCTGTAGTTAGTGTGTGTGTGCTTGCACATGTGTTTTCTATGGGAAGTTTATTTTATCTTGGTGGATTTGGAGACTTTCCTTTTTGTGCTGTGGAACAGTATAAATATTGTTGGAATTTTCTGCTCCTTAAAGTTTCATTGAAATTATCTGAGTCTGGTGGATGTTTGGCAAGTAGCTCTTTGATGATTTTGCTGATACCTTTCAGGTAATTAGTCCACGTGGTTTTTATATCTTATCTGGGATCAGGGACCATGTACTTAATCCACATTTTTCAATGTATTTGCCTAGAGTTGAGCAAAGTTCTCTCTCCCGCTTCTTATCCATATCACCGTTTCCTCTTACTTTGCGCTATGCTTTGCTGTCTTATATTCTTTATTAAGATAGCTAACTATTAATATGTTTTTTCTTTTTTTTAATGCTGTGTGTATTTTGTTTTCCCCAAAGTGTTATGCCTTGAATGTCCCTATTCTGTAATTTTACTTTTTCCTTTCTAAATTAGTTGATTTCCACTTAAATTTCCTATTTGTTTTCCTTAGTTTATTTGGGGTTTTTCTTCCCCTAACTCCTTGAGTTAGCATGTAATTCATTTATTTTTATTTCTTAATTGTATAAGAGATTTAAAATGTGGACTTAATTTAAATCACTGCTTAAGCTGAAGCATTTCGCTATATTAGTGTGGTAATTACTGTTATTTTCTAGGTGTTCTTTTCAGTTTTGATTTCCTCTTTGACCCCAAAAATTGCATAGCAAAGGATATTTGTCCTCTTTTTTTTTTTTTCCTCCTTCACTTTTTTCGTCAAATCCCTACCATGGGATTTTTTTGGTGTGGATTGAGTGGTGGTTTTGTTTTCTGATTATTTTTATGGCATCAAAACCAAAATGTTATGTATATAATACAAGCTTTGGGAGAGTTACTGTCTTCCTTTTTCAAATGTTAAAATGTGTAATCTCTGTTTACAGGATACAGAATTTAGTATAAATGTTACTCAGATTTGTTATTTAGACTTTCTAAACAGGATGCAGTTCTTCCTCTGAGATCAGTCTGTCAGTCAGAGTACTACCAGGAAGAGACTAGAAACAAAAGGAGCTACAGCCGAAGAATTCTCTGGGCCTGCAACCCGCTCGGCTCATGTCAGGTACAAGCTGAAGGGTCTTTTGACAAGCTGCTGAGGTTCTAGTTCTTACTACATCTGACCACCATCCAGTTAAGCGGGAAATAAATGGGTAAGATGGGCTAAAAAGGATGAAGAACGAGAACTTCCAAATCTGTGAGTTCTTAAACACCTACTGCAGTACCATTCCCACCAGTTCACCTTACTGCTGCCCTCCATCCAGCTGGCGCCATTGCCTCTCACCCTTCCCCTGGCTTCCAGTGGGGAAGATGATAGCCACTGGCAGGACTGATTTTACTCATGTGGGTCCTTGTTTAAGGTTAGGGTGAGAGAGAAAGGCCTTTGCTCAAAATATCAACTCTTATTTAGGAATATCTCACAGATTGCACATGGATATTGTCATGGTACAAAAGTTGGCTGAGGTTACATGTTTTTCTTAAGGCACTCAGCACTGGAGGTGGTAAAAGAAAGCAAAGTAAAATTCACACAATTTTAGAGCTGGAAGGGATCTTTTAAGATGAAATAGCAAACAGTTGTTTAATCAGGAATTTCCTAGGCTTTAAAGAAATCTGTAATATACCCTTATCTGTTGCATATACATACACGTGAACAGTCATATATGCATACATGGCTTACCATCATATGTTACATGGCTTTTTTAAAAGTTAGATCATTACTTTGATATTCTTGAAATGTAACTGTTCATAAATGTCAGTGTGTATACACACCATCAAAGACTATTTCTGTAAGCCTTTTACCTCTAGCTGCTTTTTCATTACAGAAAAGACTTTTTAAAGCAAATAATATTTACCCATTGTTGAGTGCCTGCCATCTACCAAGCCCTTTATATGTATCCTTGGGATCCTCACAATCCTATGAAATATAAACTTGCCTTCTGTTTTTCCAAGGGCATAGAACCAAAAAGGGCAGATCTACAATTTAACTTTAGTCGTGTCAGATTCAACAGTTGTCCCATGAATAAGGTGGCTCATGAAATGAAGTATATATCAGTCAGGAGAAATACGTATCCTCAAATTGAAGTCGACAGACCGTGGGTGATTATGCAAGCTCATTGAGCCTCTCAGATTCAACACCTTAAAATAAGGATAATTATAGTTACCTGGTGAGATTATTGTGAGGAATAAAGAAAACATTTGTGAAGGCTTTGGCACATGCTCTGGTCATCTGTTGCTTTATAACCAACTTTATACTTAAAGCAACCACAGTCATGCAGTTTGCTCACAAATCAATGTGGGAAGAGGTCAGTGGAATTGGCTCAGTTTGCTCTTCTTGTCATCTGCCAGGGTTGGAGGCTATACTCCCAAAACAGCTTGCTTCCACAGCTGACAGGGTTGTACTAGAGGTCCAGTGGAAGCTCAGGCAGGGGCCTTGGACCCTCTGCTGTGGGGCTTTCCTCAAGGCTGCTTGTGTTTCTGTATGGCACAAGAGCTGAAACCTAGAGGTGAATGTCCAAAATGCCCCTGCAGAAGCTGCAAAGCTTATGGCTGAGTCTCAGAAGCCCTAGAAGGTCACTTCTGCCACATTCTTTTTTGTAAATTATGGGCAAACCCAGATTGAGTAGAGAAAGAAATAGACACCCCTCTATAGAAATGACAAGGAATTTGTGCCATCTTTTCATTTACCACAGCATGCTGCCTTATATATAAGAAATACTAAGTTGCCATTATTAACATTCCAAGTAGAAAAACAGTTTTTCGTTCCTACTACAAAGTTTATTTACTAAAAGGCTATCAAATTAACTCACCTCCTCTGTAATATGTCAAGTACATTGTGTGTGTCTTATATTTATTACAGATATGCAGGTAAAACAATTTGCTTTAGCATTATTACTTGAATTACAACTCCTAGCTTTAACGCAGTTTTTTTTATTTTTCTTATTTATTATTTTTTCTTTTTAAATTTTTATTAAATCATTGTGTACATTAGTGCAATTATGGGGCACAGTGTGCTGACTTCATATACAATCTGAAATATTTTCATCGAACTGTTCAACATAGCCTTCATGGCATTTTCTTAATCACTGTATGAAGACATTTGTATTCTGCATTTAGTAAGTTTCACCTGTACCCTTCTAGGATACACTGTAGGTGTGACCCCACCAATCGCCCTCCCTCCATCCATCCTCCCCCTCCACTTCCTTGCGCTTTTCCCCATATTCTTCTGCTATAATTGGGTTTTAGCCTTCATATAAAATCTATAAATTAGGCTCAGCGCCTGTGGCTCAATGGGCTAAGGTGCCAGCCATGTACACCTGAGCTGGCGGGTTCGAATCCAGCCCCCGGGCCCGCCAAACAACAATAATGGCTGCAACCAAAAAATGGCCGGGCGTTGTGGTGGGCGCCTGTGGTCCCAGCGACTTGGGAGGCAGAGGCAAGAGACTCGCTTAAGCCCAGGAATTGGAGGTTGCTGTGAGCTGTGATGCCATAGCACTCTATCCAGGGTGACAACTTGAGGCTCTGTCTCAAAAAAAAAAAAAAAAA
>CAUYON010012065.1:0-70920 GCA_963573935.1 Arctocebus calabarensis | reverse complement strand
AGAGTGCTGTGGCATCACAGCTCACAGCAACCTCCAATTCCTGGGCTCAAGCGAGTCTCTTGCCTCCGCCTCCCAAGTAGCTGGGACTACAGGCGCCCGCCACAACGCCCGGCCATTTTTTGGTTGCAGCCATCATTGTTGTTTGGCCGGCCCTGGGACTGGATTCGAACCCGCCAGCTCAGTTGTACGTGGCTGGCGCCTTAGCCCGTTGAGCCACAGGCGCCGAGTCAGCATCTTGATACTTTTAAAGAGACCTTGTCAAATTTTGCAGACTGTTCCTTGATTTGGGTTTGCCTGATGTTTCCCGCATGATTAGATTGGTGTTAGGAGGTTTTAGGAAGAACACGCAAAGTGAAGCACCTTTCTCATTACATTTTATCAGGTGCTGCTTGCTATCAACATCCTTAGCTTGGTAATACTAACATTGATCACTTGGTTAAAGTGATACAAGCCAGTTTTCTCCACTGTAAAGATATTGTTATACCTTTTCCATACTCTATTATGATGTTTGGAATATACTCATTAAGTTCAGACCATATCAAGCTCCATCTCTTGCAAGGAAGGATATGCATCTATGTGCACCATTTGTATTATTCTATAAGAAAAATTTATCCCTTCTCTCTCATTTGTCTATTATTCAATCATGTATTTAATCAGAATGGACTCTTACAATTTATTTTATATGTTGACTCATAACCCAACACTATTTTATTTGTTACTCAACTTGTTAAAGCTTTAGGCATTGAAGTTCAGCTCCTAATTATTATTATTATTATTATTATTATTTTGTTGTTGTTCTTTTGAGGGGATCATGTTGAATGAAAGAGAAAAGATATGTTTGTCATGGATTTTTTTTTTCCTTTGAGACAGTCTTATTCTGTTGTCCTGGGGAGAGTGCGATGGAGTCACAGCTCACAGCAACCTCAAACTCTTGGACTCAAGCAATCCTCTTGCCTCAGCCTTCTGAATAGCTGGAACAATAGGCATTACTGCAACACCCAGCTAGTTTTTAATTTATTATTTTTTTAGTAGAGATTGGGTCTCACTCTTGCTCAGGCTGACTTCAACTGGTCTTGAGCTCAAGCAATCCACCCACCTTGGCCTCCTGGAGAGCTAGGATTACATGTGTGAGTCACCATGCCTGGCTTTGTCATGGATTTTTTAAAAAACCTCAGAAGTAATAACATACACAGAATATATTTATTTTTCTAATATCGATCTTTTCCTTTGAAAATAAATACTTAGGACGTAAAGTAATGCAGGACATTTCACTTTTCAGGATTCTCTTCTTTCAAATTTTATTTTACGGTGGTAAGGAACTTAACAAGAATTCTACCCTCTTAAATATTTTTAAGTGTAAAATACAGCATTGCTAACTATATGGACCTTGTTGTATAACTGATTTTTATGACTAGTGATTAGCAACTTCCTAGTTCCCTTTCCCCAACCTCTGGAAACCACCGTTCTGCTCTCTACTTCTATGGGTTTGACTATTTTAAATACCTCATAGAAGTGGAGTCCTGCAGAATTTGTCTTTCTGAGACTTATTTCACTTAGCATAATGTCCTAAAGGTTCATCCACGTTGTTAAATGTGGCAGGATTTCTTTCTTGCCAGGTTACTCCATTGTATGTATGGACTATATTTTCTTTATCCATTCTTTCATTAATGGATATTTAGGTCAGTTTCACATCATGGCTACTGCGAATAATGCTTCAAGATATCAATTTTTATTTCCACTATATATATATGTATATATATATATATGCAGAAGTAGAATTGCTGGATCATATTCCATTTTTAGTTTTTGAAGAATCATCATACTGTTTTCCATGAACACACTATTTTGCATTCCCACTATAAGTGTACTGTTAAAAGTCCCCCAAAAAGTGTTCCAGTTTCTCCATATTGTCATTAACACTAGCTATCTTTTTGATATAGCTGTGCTAACAGGGGTGATGTGATATCACATGGTGATTTGATTTGCATTTCCCTGATGATTGGTGATATTGGATGTATTTTCACATAATATTGGCTGTTTATTTGGATTATTAGGTTTTTTGCTATTGAATTTTAGGAGCTCTTTTTATATTTGGAAATTAACCCATAATGCTGATATGTGGCTTGCAAATATTTTTTCCCATTCTATAGGTTGCCTTTTCCTCTCTGTTGATTGTTTCCTTTGCTGCACAAAAGGTTTTTAGCTTGATGTACTCTCATTTGTCTATGTTTGCTTTGTTTGTCTGTGCTTTTAGTATCATAGCTGTGAAATAATTGCCAAGACCAATGTCATGAAGGTTTTTCCATATTTTTCCTAGGAGTTTTCTGTTTTTAGGGCTTGTGTTTAAGTCTTACAACCATTTGAGTAGATTTTTGTAAATGTTGTAAGAGTCCAATTTCATTCTTCTGAATGTGCATATACAGTTTTCTGAGCACCATTCATCAAAAAAGCTATTTTTTCCCCATTTGTGTTTTTGGTACCCTTGTTAAATATCAGTGGACAGTATATGTATGGGTTTATGCCCAAACTATCTATTCTCTTCCTTTGGTCTCGCTTTATATTTTGAAATTGGAAAGTATGATGGCTCCAGTTTTTTCTTGTTTATCAATCAATATTGATTTAGCAATTTGGAGTCCTTTGTCGTTCCGTGTGAAGTGCAGGATTTTTTTTTTCTATTTGTAAGAATTCCATTGGGATTTTGATGGGGAATGAACTGAATATGTAGGTGGCTTTGGATATTATTGACATTTAAACAGTATTAAGTCTTCTAATTCGTGAACATGAGATGTCTTTCCATTTGTTTATGTCTTTTTAAATTTTCTTCTTCAATGTCTTGTAAGTTTTACTGTGCAGATCTTTCACCACCTTAGTTAAATTTATTCCTAAGTATTTTATTCTTTTCAATGTTATTGTAAATGGGATTGTATTCTTAATTTCTTTTTTAGATAGCTCATTGTCATTGTACAGAAATGCAAATGATTTTTGTTGATTTTATATGCTACAATATTGAGTTTGTTTACTCTAACAGTTTTTTTGATGGAATCTGTAGGGTTTTTTATATTTAAGATCATGTTGTCTACAAACAGAGGGAATTTTACCTCCTTTATCTAATTTGCACATCCATATTTCTTGTTCTGGCTAGAACTTTAAGTTCCATCTTGAATACAAGTGGTGAGAGTGAGCAGTCTTGCATTATTCCTGATCTTGGAGGAAAAACTTTCAGTTTTTTAGCATTTATCATGTTAACTATGGGCGTCTTAAATTTAGCTTTTATTATGTTGAGGAGATTGAATTAGTAGTCAAAAACTTTCCAACAATCGTGAATTCTATGAAACATTGAAGAAAGAATTAATGCCAATCCTTCTTAAACTCTTCTAAGAAATTAAAGAGGAGAGGACACTTTCAAACTTATGAATCCAGTGTTACCCTGATGTCAAAACCAGACAAAGATACCACAAAATTAAACTATAGGCCAATATCTTTTGTGAATGTAGATGCAAAAATCTTCAACAAAATAGTAGCAAGTTGTATTCAACAGTATATTAAAAATCCTTTTAATACCTCTTGACCAAGTGGGACTTATCTTTGGGCTACAAGGATGGTTCCATATTCACAAAACAATAAATGTGATATGCTACGTTAATTAAAAGAAAGAAAAAAATGCATTATTATCTCAATAGACTCAGAAAAAGAATTTAACAAAATTAGACATTCTTGGGTGGTGCCTGTGGCTCAAGGAGTAGGGCGCTGGCCCCATATACCAGAAGTGGTGGGTTCAAACCCAGCCCCAGCCAAAAAAAAAAAATTGACATCCTTTCCTGATAAAAACTCTTAGGATTCTTTTGTACTTTGAGTATTCTCTCTTTATTAAGTTATTTCAACTTATTACTGTCTAATTATATTTTAGTGGAAGAGTATTAAATACTTGTCCGCCATATAAAAAGTTTTAAAATTTAAGTTAAAAATATTCTCATATAAGAAATACAGGAAATGATACCACTTGTCAATTGCACAATTATTTGTTTTTAAATAAGTGAGGTGTAGAATATATTAAAACAAATGTATTCCCTACTCCACAATTATTTATTCAGAACTTTCTGAAAATCTCTTAACTTTAAAACTGCTTTGTAATAATATGTATAAAGTAAAAATCTAACTCATATAAAATTGAATAATATATTTTTGATAAAAGTGATAAGTTTTGAAATACTGTTTGGTGCATGAATCACCTGTCATTTTAAGTTTTCCATGCTGACTGACATTCAGACCAATAGAACTTAGGCGTGAGAAATAGAAATTCTCATGAGTAGTTTTAAAAATATGTTTTGATTTATAAATACATAGGTATATTGTGAGATGAACATGTTTTAAGTTTATTTCATTCTTTTTTACATGTTGAAAACCAAAACTAATTTAAAATTTAAAATTGAGATTGTTATACACTTAAAATAGTGTTTTGAACATGACTATATGGTCAAATTTGCAAAGATTTATAATTTGATAGTTTCTAAGATATACTATTTCAGTTGGTATTCAAGAGTTATGTGATGAGTTTTTCCTACTTTAGACAGTGAATCTATCATCATTAAAATGTGTAATAATTGTGGTAAGCTATAATAAGAAAACAATGAATTTGCAGTGTTCTAGAGTAAATTATTTTTTCTTTTGAATATCTGTCATTAGGTTTACAGATGTTAACACGCTTATTCTCAAATTTCAGTTTATATATCTTAAAAATATTTTGCATGACTTTTGTGAGGATAAATGAGATAATGTATTAAAGTAATCTAGCATAAAGCCTGGCACATAAAAATAGAGCTATAAATGTTAATTCTTTTTTTCTACACTAGATAAAATTTGTGAAAATAAAAGTGTTTTTTTATCCATATATTTTCTAGAGTTAAGCTATTTGTTAACCTAGCCTACTCCTCATATTTAATCCACTGAGCTTACTATGAATATGTATAAAGAAAAACAAAGATTTCAACTTCATCAGTAACTTTTTTAACAATGGAGCAAATGTTCATAATTGTCTGTAAACATGTTTTATCAAGAAAATATCATACTAGCAACTTTTGTTTTATGTGCTATGATGATAGGCATTTATGGTAGCTATGACAAATTTGTTACTGCTGTTTCCTTTTAGTTGGCAATTAACAATGTAGGGAGCAAAATAAGATATTTCTGTGAAATTAAAGAGATAGTTTACTACTCATCCATAAAAAAGGGTGAATTAATGCCTTTTGCAGCAATTTGGAAGTAACTGGAGATCATTATCCTAAGCGAAGTATCTCAAGAATGGAGAAACAAACACCACATATACTCTCTAATCAATGGGAGCTAACTGATGGCAACACAAGTACACAGAGGGAAGTAAAAGTCAGAGGAGTCAATCCGGGGGGAAGAGGAAAGAAGGGAAGGACAAAAACCAGCCTAACAGGCACAATGAACATTCATAGCCCTGACTCAAGTCATGTATCAAAAACATTGATACCCCTTAATATTCTGAAATAATAAAAAAAATGTTGTTTAAAAACTAACATGGGAAATTATGATAAGGGCCAACCTGCAATCTTCAGAGCAAAGACAGTAATTGACAAATTGTTTTATTTGGTAACAACATTGCATTTTGTTCTCAATTTATGGTGAGGCCATGCCATAAATTCTTACTTTTTTTTTTTTTTTTCTGCAAGCAATGCGTGCCTTTTGGATGCTAGTTGTCTTGTTAATTTAGCAGGTAGTCCAGATAAGTCACTCTTTTCAACATTTATTTACAGATTCACTTGCTGCCCTGCAGAAATTTTAAAGTTTTACTGTTTCATCTTTTTTTTTTTTTAAAGTCTGCTTGATTTTTTTGTTTTTCATCACTTTGGAGGGAAATTCTTAGCAATTATCATTTGAAATATATCTTTTATCTTTATCTCCTGTCCTTCTGTACCTCCAATGCAATGTAACTTAGGCCTCCTCATCAAATCATCTGTATCTTCGACTCTTTCTCTTATATTTTCTATAGAATGTTTACATTTTTTGTCTAAACAATTTATTGTGGCCTTTCCCTTATCCATTGAAGTCTTATTTTAAGTCATGATAGATTTTAGTTCTATATTTCCAGTTGATTATTTTAAAAAACTGCAGTATTAGTTTTTATAGTTTTTAGTTGTAGTTCCTTGCTAGAATTTGTAAATTTGACTTTTATTTCCATAACCATAGTAAGTGCAGGCATTTTTTTTTTTTAATGTTCTGGCTCCAACAGTTCTACAACTAGTGGACAACTAGTGGGTCTGTTTCTGTTGCATGTTATTTATGGTGGCTTTTATTCACATTATCATGTCACCCCCTCTTATGTATGATTAGATTTGACTATGTGCTGAATATTGTGTTTGTACACTTATTCATAGAAATAATTTAAGGTTTATGGTGTTATAATTTTCCTGAGATAATTCTTTCCCCCTGCTACTGGCAAACATCCAGGGAACAAGAAATTCTGGATCACTTTCATCTGATTTCAATCTGTGAGAGTTTCTGAGCCATTCAGATAACTCAGTGCATGACTAAAATCAATGTAAAGGCTGTTTTACTTATAGCTCATCCTTACAATTAGAGTATAGCCTTTTGATATCTCATATCACAACCACAAGCCCTTCAAATTTTGCTTTCAAACCCTAACAGGCTATCAGAAGTACTATTCAGTTTTTCAGCCAGATCAGATCAGCCCATAACAAATGGCACCAAATGCTACACTCACCTGTTTGATTTTTCCACATAATTCCTCACTTTCATTAGCTTTTTTTGTGTGTTTTTAGAAACATGTTATTTATAATTCATCCATATTTTTTAAGTTTGTGTAAAGGATTTTAGAATTATCAGTGGGAGGATTGGTTTGAATTATCTGGTCTACCATAACCAGATATATAAGTTCTTCTGCAATGCCTATTTATATTGAAATTAAAATATATTTCTAGGTAGTTCTTTGCAGGAAAACATAGACATAGAATTAAAATTTATTATATATTGAAAATTTAAAAATATACTGATAGCATTTTTGTTAATTCCAAATGGGATCCATTCTTACTGTGTCTCAGAGTGAATTACTATATATAAATTCAGAGCTTTACATGTATTCATAGCTTTGATAAATAATTAGCATTTAAAGCAGAAGATTAGTGAGTATATAAATGACCATGCTGTTCCATTAGAAGTAAGTTTTGTAACATGCACTTAAAACTGAAGATTTGAAAACTCCTTTGGTCTGAAACCTTTCAAAGGTGAAATAGTGTTAAGTGTCAGAAAATAGCATTACAGTAATTAGATTACATCTAATAAGATTTAAAATGTTAGTTCCTATCTCTGGTATTCAGTTTGACTTTTCATCATCCATTTGACAGCAATCATCCTTCTGCCCTGTAACTAAAATGTCAGTCATTCATTATAAACGCCTATAAAAAGATGTATTTAGTAGGCGGCACCTGTGGCTCAGTGAGTAGGGCGCTGGCCCCATATACCCAGGGTGGCGGGTTTAAACCCAGCCCCCGGCCAAACTGCAACAAAAAATAGCCAGACCTTGTGGCAGGCACCTGTAGCCCCAGCTACTCAGGAGGCTGAGGCAGGAGAATCACCTAAGCCCAGGAGCTGGAGGTTACTGTGAGCTGTGACGCCATGGCATTCTACCGAGGGTGATAAAATGAGACTCTGTCTCTAAAAAAAAAAAAAAAAATGTATTTAGTTATGTATTCAAGTATGATCTTATTTTTATGATGCTTTGTAATTTTTTATAAGTACAGAAACAATGGGTATGAGTGAAGGAAATATCCTTTAGTCAGTACTTGGGAGAACCTATTTGTCAGCTTTTAGAAGGAGAATATCTACAAAAACGACTTCAGTGAATGCTGAGCACTGCGCTCCTTTCTCCTCCCGAGTCCCAGGGTTAACACTTACTTAGGTTTTAACAGGGTGTTCACTAGAAGTGAGTTTATTGATGATCATACAGCGTAAAGTCGAGTTAGGGGGAGATCTGGGGCTGGAGGGGGTTTCAGTGCCTCTCACTTGCCTTGGTCATGATACTTTTGTACACTGTTTACTTACAGTGGAGACCAAGCAGCAGAGAGAACCAACTGGAGCATACAGAGAAGAGATTCCAGTGATAAGACTTTGATAAAAGCTTATTTAGTAGATGAGTAAGCATCAAGGAAATAGTCACCATTTTAAATGGTGGAATATTTTAAATATTCCAAAACCCAGTTACCCTTTTGTATCAAAACATTTACTTCTTTTGTTCAGAAAAAATACTGAGTTAAAAACATTTTAGTCTTCTATTACTGGTAATGTGGCTCCTAGCCTTTTGTAAAGGGCTTCCAGAACCAGGTATCATAACAGAGCCAAGTCCCTGTAGGGAAAAAGGAGAAGATCATGTTTAAGAGGCTTTGGAGGAATTAGAAGAAAATATGTAGCAAATCTGAAGGAAAAATGTTTAAAGACAGCTATGGATAGAACAAGAATTAGGAAAAGCACTTGAAAAATCAAGAAGAGTAGAGGAATTAGAGCAGTCGCATTTGGAATAGAGAATAACAAAAAACTAGGGAGTATGCTGCTAGACCCTCAGGTGACATCACATCTGTGAGTTACATCTACTTTTTCAGGATTACAAAAGGGAATCAAAGGACTGCATAAGCTGTGAATAGAGAGAATTCAGCGATGGTTGTGGGTAACTAGATGTTTATAGAAAATGTGCTTTGTCCCTGTTCGAGGGCAGATCTAGTCAGATTTACAGATGTGGTTCCTTTTCCTTTTTAAAAATTATTTAATTCTATCCTCGTTAGCTTCTATCTTAAGTGTTTTGGAGGACAGGATTGTAGAAAAAGCTTGAGACTGGATGTTAGAGGCCAGAGATACAGTCTTCTTTCACTAAGTGACAAGTCAACCTCTGGTTGGTATGTTTGTAAAGTAGACATAATAATACTGTACCATTATTTTATAAGGTTGTTTCAGGATAAGCTGAAATATTTTTGAAAATGCTTTGAAAAATATATACAAGGTAAGGCTTTATTTCATTAAATACTTATGAGAAGCAGTATATTATAGAATCTTAATAGACGTACGTGAATTTCCTACACCCCCTTTTCCCATTTGGTCTAGTTACTTAATTTCTCTGATTTATAAAGTAAAGATATAATGACTCTATCTTAAAGAGCTGTGAGTATTCACTGACACTACCTGTGAAGAGTTTAGTGGAGTACCTGGCACACAGTAGGTGTTTGTTGAGTGCTGGCCCCTTCCTTATCTACAGTGATATTACAAATCTCCTCCATGACTATTGGTTAACTTTCATGGTTCCATTTGTTTACTTATTATTTATATCTACCTCATTTGTACGAGGATGTGTTTCATTTTTATGTTCTTTGCAGCTCATATCCAGGTACTAGGGTTATCTGTGTACTCTATGTCAGTAATTGGCAAGCTGCTGAAAGATGGAGACACATCTTGATCACTTTATGTTCTCCACCATGCATAAATCATAGGCAGTTTGTCAACAGTAATAAATCTTTACTATATTAGATAGGTCAATTAGATTCTGAATGAAGCTTTTGTGCTTGGTATTTGTTTGACTCTAAGGACTATTTAACATCTATCCTGTGTAAGCCAAGACAGTAATTGAGAAATGCAAGCATTTATTTCTGTGTCTACTTTTTGATTTTTGTCCTCCTGCTGGTCCATTTCAGTATGTGTTTTTCGATGGCATTTGGGTAGGTGTTGAGTATCTTTGCAAGGTTGATGCCGTGAATCTCTTATCTCTAGATCTTCCTTTAAAGAGTTCACTTGATTAGGTAAGGCCTTCATGGAATAATCCCTCTTTTGTTCAACTTAATATTAGTTAGGGACCTTAATTATACCTACAAAATCCCTTCACCTTCACCATAAAACATAATCATGGGAATTATGCACATATCCTATTACTTTTTTCATGTTGTTTTAGTTAGATTCAAGATACAGTTCCTGCCCACACTCAAGGGTAGGGGATTCCACAAAGATGTGAATACTGAGAGGCAGGAATCATGGGACTAGCTTAGAATTCTACTTACTAGAGTACTGATATAATTTTTTGTATTCAATTGTAAGTAGTTTATCAAAAAGGAACTTCTGTGACTTCCTAAGTTCTGTTGTGAGTCATTGAAATTTTGCATTAGAATAATTTAATCTGAGTCTTTTAGATTATTTTTTAGGTATTATTTCAACCCAGAAGGAAAAAAAAATATCAATTTAGGTGGAGGGTCATGGTGTGTGACATACCTTTGTGGGGTGGAACACAATTATAAGGGGGACTTTACCTAACAAATCAATCAGGGTAACCTGGTTCTTTGTATCCTCAATGAATCCTCAACAATAGAAAAAAATATCAATTTAAAGAAAAATCACAGATGAATAAAAACTTTCGAAATAAAACAAATCGTAGAGTTTTCCTGGCTTTTTAAGAGGTTCATGTCTTTTTTGTTTTCTTAATAGACAGAAGAAGATAAGAATTTTTGAAAAATTCCTAGGTTTGTATCTCTTGGAACTTAAATCTCGTGATCAGATTAATGGATAGTAATTTTGGCTGAACTCAATCAGCAAAATAAAACAAGGGGATCTGAATTTGCATGTGTATGGTTAACTTTATTTCCATTTTATTTATGATTATTATCACCATCCAGTAGTGAGATACTTAAAAAATGTTTTACCATATGTTTAAGAAAATAGTTTCATATTTCATTTTAAAAAGAATATGTAAAAATTGAATTTCAAAGGAAAGCATGTGCCCACACAAGTACTTGTATAGGAATGTGGGAACATTATTCATAATAAACAAAAAAGTGAAAAAACCTAAATGCCCAGTAACCGTTGAACAGTTATTGGAACTGTGGAACATTATTTGATAATTAAAAGGAATGAATAGTGATATATACTACAATATGGATAAAACTTAAAATGTTATGTTAACTGAAAGAAGCCAATCACAACATACCACATATTATATAATTCCATTTATATGAAATGTCCCAATAAGGTAAATCCATAGAGACAGAAAGTAGATTAGTGGTTGCCTAGGACAGAGAAGGAGAAGGGTTGATGGGGGGAGGAAAGAGACTGCAAATGGTGATAGAGCACTTTTGGGGGTAACAAAAATATTCTATAACAATCAATTAATGTGATGGTTGTACAACTCTATGAACATACTGACCATTGGATAACCCACTTTAAGTGGGTGGAATGTATGGTATGTGAATTATATCTCAATGAAACTGCTAAGAAATACAGAATTGCATGGCATTCTAGCATTTTAACGCAACTGACCAAATTAGTTACTATTTTACTTATCTTTCTGGAGCCTTTTTGTTGTGAGGCATGTTTTATCTGCTAAGGTGTGAATATCCAAAATTGAAAAATGTAGTTATCTGTTGATTAATTTTCAGTAATAACCTGTATATAAGTATATAAATCATTATTGTTGTCCAGGACTTTACCGTATTTGGTCAAAAGCAACACATAATCCTTTTGGATGAAAAGTAAAGGACAAAAGTACATTGTGAATTCATGAAATCTTTAGTCCCTTTTTCTATTGAATTAAATTTAGATTTAAGCTCTGATTATATGAAAAAGATTTTAGGAACAACTGAGATCACCTGTTGTAAATTTAAAATTGTAGTATTAACAATTTTTAATTTTTGTCATGTAATTTTCTTTTCCCACTGCTGCTCATTAGGATCTTTCAATTTAATTGTGTCTCTTCAGGTGTAATGTTAATGTCATAAAAAGGCAATATAAAAATAATGTTCCTTGACAATGTAGATGAAACAAAGGGTACAAGTCTTTTTGACTAGATTCAGTTTAGAAATCTTTAAGGCAGTCTGATACTTAGCTTCTGTTTAAAAATACTTTATGGAATTTCACTGTATGAAGTTTTCTTAGAATGCCTCTGAAAATGTACTGCTTTGCCTTTAGCATTGTTCTTTTATGGATCTCTGAGGAATTTATTAATATTTTAGGCTTTCTATTTGCTTGTTTCACATTGCCATTTTGCTGATTGAATTACTCAAGCTGCTGGATTTATCCAAAATTTAGTAGGCAGTAAAAGTATGGAAACCTAAGCTATCAGAAACGAATTATTGTTTTTTTACTAAAAGAATGTTTAGTACCTTTTGGCTACCTTACTTCGGCCAATGGAATTTTAGTTAAACTTGTAAATGTTCAGAAGCTATACATGATTGCTCCTGCTCACAGTACCTCGCTTTCCTTTTAGATAATTCTAAAGCAATCTCTTTATAACAACCAGTTTACTTATATCCTGTTTCATTGCTAAAGGGACTGAAACAATTTAAAAAATGCTAAAACCGAGTTTATCAGAGAAAAACGACTACTCGGCAAAACAATTTAAGAGATCTTGGTATTTATGTAGAATTGTGGAGGCTGTATGTTTTATAATTGCATACATTTTTGTTAATACATACTTATAATATTACTTATAACATTTGTTTTCTACCTGTCAAGAAATTTCCTGGGGCAATGGAACATGGTCTTGAGACACAGTTCTCAGATTTGCTTCAGATTCATAGTAGTGAAATGTCAGGCTTTATTTAGGAAACAAATGTGGTCAATTGGACAAAGAAAAACTAGAAACACAAAGTTCTGGGATTTTACTTCTGACTCTTCTTTTTCGATCTTGCAAATAATATTATTTACTTAACTAAATTAGTGAACAAATAAGTGATAGTTTTGGTTATCTCTATAATCATGTCACAAAAGTTAATAAGGAGCAATGAACAGAATAATTGAACATTTTGTGTAGTGCTGTCATTGAACTCATAGCTAAAAGTCACTTGGGACAACCAATAATCATAATGGCATTTATGTTTAAACCTTGGTAAATAGTAGAATGTTGATACAAAGTAAAATTGGATATTTGATATCTAATCAATCAACCAATAGGAAAGGATTTTAGACTTTGTAACCAGAGATAATGATCCGTGAAGGAACTACTATGAATTCTATTATAGTGGCTTTTTCTAAATAAACTTTCTCTAATATATTTACAGGCTATAGTGTCCATTGCTAGACCAAATTAGATCACTTAGATGTATAGTTCATGTTTAAAAACAGACTTTTTCTCTAATATTGCTCTTTTTAAAAAGTCCTCTGAATTTAGAAAGAATTTAGAAAAAATGAAATATAGGAAATATTGACTTATTGCCTAGGCTTAGTGAGAATTTTTTTCTCACTTGTTCTTTCTAATTTTTTAGAGTGTTGATTAGACATGTTAGAAGTTTACACAGTACCATAGTTGCTTTTATGGACAAAATTAACTACTTTAGCTTACCCATATTTTTTACATTTTATTTATATATACATGGTTTTCTTAGTGAAGATATTTTTCCCATTAGTTTTTGAAACTGGAGAAACAATCTAAGAAGGAGAGGCAAAGACAAAAAATTCTATTTAACATTTTTATGTTTATTTCACTTTAATGAATTATACTCCAATTAAAATTAGAAATGTATTCCTAGAAAAATCTTGTATGACATTTAATATGCAAATTAAATCAGAGATCAAGAATGTATTTCTGTAATCAGAATTGCAGGCCTATAACTGAACCATCTCATGAAAGACAGGTTCAATCCAAAAATAGTAGCATCTTTTGATAAATATACTGATCCTTTGAATCAGTACATTTTCCCCTTGGAATTGACAAGAAATGAAATAATTGTACACTTAACTTTTCAAAAGAGCTTATTTTGTTTTATTAAGTTTCTTTGAGTTTTCAGAACCCTATATCTGAGAAGCTCTGAAGTGTCATGATGACAAAGGTAGAAGGTTAATGTTTTAGCCTTGTCGCTGGTATGGAGAGTCATGTGTTAAATGGAGCCAGCTACGGTATTCTGGATCACTAACTGAATGATGCTTATGTTCTAATCTTGGTGGAATTATTTTGTTTATAGAGGTAACTACTGTATTAAATGGACATTATTTTTACAAAACGAGGAGGGAACTAGGAAAACATAAGAGGTAAAATCCTATGGAAAGAACATATTTGAATATTGGTTTCATCATTAATGACTGAGCTCTGAGGTTTCAACTGAGGGCTGAATATGTAGTGGTAGGTACTTTGGACTACTTAATTCTCAAAAAAAGGCTCCAAATCTTAATAAATTTGACAGATGAAAGAAATATCTTTTTAGTATAAGAAGGATTTTGCACAAGCCAACTTTCACATACAAGACTGAGCCTTAGAAATTGGCAAGTGTAGTTTAAATGGTAATACTTGAGGCAGGTAGAAAATACTAAAAAGAGCCCAGAGACCATCCTTTCAGTGCAGTTTGTATGTTGCTGTGTTGTGAGCCTGCAAATGTGTGTACTCTCTATGTTAAAATTCAAGTCTTTTGTTTAAAACTCTTAATATAGTTTTTAAGTAGCTGTCATTTACTAGGAAACTATTTTATGGAAATGAGGCTATTTGTGATTTCTTTTTGCCATACCTACAAATAAACTTGCATGTTCTCAGATATTTAAATTTTTAATGTTAAAAATCCCAATAATAACACAAGGATAGGTGTCATCTATTTATGATATGGTCCAATCTGAGTTGAGGCAAAAAGCTGTATTAGTTAAACAGTACAAGCTAACAATGAAATATTTTTGGTAATATCAAAATTAACCTATAGTTTTCTCATGACAGAATATTGCACCAAATAAAATTTTAGAAGCTTTGAAATGATCCTCTCTTTGTTAAAGTGCCTGTTCCTTTGGTATGTGTTTCCTTTGTCACCTGGGGCAATTTTTCCAACACGTAACACATGTGATGTTTTTTTCTGTATTTGGAATAATCAGCTTTTCCTTGGGCTCATTAAGGGGGAGAAAAACTGCAGCCAAGGTATTAGCACAAAGCAAGGTATTAACAGTGCCCAATCTCTACCAAATACCAAGTTCCTTTGTCTAGTACCTAATTAACATACTTTAATGAGTTCACCAAGTTTAATGAATACTTCATGTAAAACTCAGCACTTTCTAACTCCAAGATTAATCTGACACCTGATGTAACAGAGCTGGCTGATATTATGAATAATTCATGAGCTAGTATTTCTCAGATAACAAATAATAAAGAGTATGAAACATTTAATATGGAAGGCGGTCTTAAAGATTTGCTATATACTCACTTGAACATACTATAATTCTTTCCAGCAATCTATTGAAATGTACGTTCAAGTTAATAACAGCTTGAAGGAAACAATGTAATTTATGTAAATATATTTCTCTTCACGCTAATGATTTTTAAGATGTGATGAACCATTTAATAGTAAAACTCACTGCTTATAAGTTATGTCCTATAAATAGACTTGGTTACTTTGACTCTATTGGGTTGATCTACAAAGTCTGTTTTAGTTTTAAGATGTGAATAGCAAATATTTCCTATGTTAAAAAATAGACTTTTTGAACTGTTGGAAAGAGTATTCATACGGATATTGTTAATTGTAATTGATGTTGTATTGATACATGCAGACATACAGTTTTGTGTTCTCATCGATGTGAAACATTTCGTTTGCTGTTACACTGAGAGGTATAATCACTCTGAGAATTTTAAGCATACTGTTTTAAGGTAACACCTGGGTGTTAGGATCTATTTTCCTCCCATTTTCTTCATCCTACTGAAAAAAGTGGGAAGAGAAGAGATATGACTAAATTGGCTAATTTCATAATGTAATTTTAGCAAACATTAGACATAGCAAATATTATTAGTGTTTTCCAGGTTCAGTTCTAGGAGCTGGTGAAATAGAGAGGAAAATCAACATCTCTGTCCTTGAGGAGCTAAAACTCTAACAGGGAAGACAAGTTAAATAATAATTGTAATAAAGTATGACAACTATGAAGGAGGTTACGAGATACAAACACTTAATCATTTATGATTCAACAACAGGAAGTAAGCTTTGATTTGACATTTTGCAGGTAGAATAGGAAAACCTGACCTCTCCACATGTCAGCTAAAAGTCGAGTATAAGCCATAGTCATTAGCTAATGTTGAGGATTTGTACACGTTGATCAAAATATACCTATCACAATGAGTTGCATAAGTTACTTTGAGAAAATATATTTCTATATTGAATATATGTGCATATGTGTGTATATGTACATATATACACACACAAGTAATACTGCCATCATTCAAACTATTTTTGCTCTTCTTTTGGAGTTGTCTTCAGGTCCTGTGACATACTGTTTTGACTGTGGTAGCAGATTTTCATGCTTTGAGGCTGGATTTAGTTTTTCAAAGAACCAGAAAGCATCCAGAACAAAATATGTAAAATAGGTAGCTACATGGAGTAAAATCAGTCTTGTTGTTTCAAAATATTAATATAATAACAGGTACAACAATTAAACAAGAGTGTGGTTATGAGATAATGAGTCTAATTTTTTTTCTGAACCAGCTCTGAAGATAGTTTTTTAAAAAAGTATTATTATATTTTGCCTTGTGGCAACAGCGCTGGTAGATGTTGCTTTAGTAACAGTAATTTTATGTTTACACTATGTGTAGGTTAGTTTTCTAATAAATAACTCTGACAATAAAACTTTTAAGTACTCTACTTCTTAAAAGTATAGGGTGTCAGATTTTCCTGAGTTCTATTGTGCTTTGACTGTATACTTGGAGTTTTTCATTAAGAGAAGTGTGGCTAAGGGAGAAAGGAGAGGGGAAGAAACTTGAAGTGAGAATGGGTGAAGACTTTATGAAAATTGAGGCTGGGAAGAAAGAATTCAGGGAGGATGCAATAGCTGTTTGAAATTATCTGAAGGGCTTTCATATAGAAGAATTAGAGGAGAGCAAAACTCGAGCCAGAGAGTGGATGATACAGAAAAACAAGTTTTCTCAAAATGGAGCAAGCAGCCCCAGAAGCAGTGAGTTCTTTATTACTAGATGTATTCACCTAGAGAACACATGATCACTTGTTTAATTAAGGTGAGGAAGGAACTCAAATATTAGATTATAAAATTTTATCAACCCTATGATTCTATGACATCTGAAAAATTTTTTTCCAGAATTGATTTTACTGGTGCAGGAAATATGTAACTTTCCTTACATACACTTCAATTCTTACATCTTGGAATATACTCAGGTTATAATATAGTCTTTTGGAACATGTTACTTGATTTTATTTTTTTATTCCCAGAATATATGGGTATGTACAATTTTTCCCTTTTTAGAGGAATTTTTTATAGAAGATTTCTAAATGGATTAATTTATTCCTATTCCTGGTTCTCTCCAGTTAGTTTTTATAGAGAAAGCTAAGGGTACATTTTCTCCTTTCAGTTTATTTTGCTTTGAAGATCCTACAACATACCTTGATTCATTATTAAATGTGCATTGTGTCATGCTATCAAGTTCTAGCTTTATGTGCTTTGTGATAAGAATTTTGTGTGAAGGTCTTTCCCCCCTTTTAAATGAATTAGTATATATCTGCCTATGTTGAAGCTTGCCTTCTGTCAGTATTTGTGATAAATTAGCTTCTGAATATCATTTGAAATGCAAGACACAAGCTGTATCACTATAAAACAATTTTCAGTATATCAGATGAAACAATTTGTTTTTGGCCCACTAGGTTGTCTTTTATTTTTGTGAAGAAGCAAGCTAAATTCAATGTTTTTGCTTACCAAAATGGGATTGTAGGATTGTGTAGGATTTGTGGCCTTTGTAGGCAAACATTTCTCATTCAGGAACACAGAAGGATGTATTCAAGTAAAAAGTCACTTGGTCTGTTTCATTTTTTTCAGGTATATACACATACACAGATATACATATATATACACACATGCATGCATACACATGTATGACCCATATGTAACACATATAACACACGTATATACATATGCACCAATATACATATATGTACAGATATACACATGTATGCATACACATACATATACATGTATGACCTGTATGTGACATATATATAACACATGTATTCACATGCCCAGATATACATATATGCACACACATACATACACATGTATGGCCTGTATATAACATATATAACACACATATACATAAAAATATAGATTAGTGCTTTCTTAGATTGCCTCATCTCAAGTCCAAGCAGATTGCTTTGATAATTAAGTGTGCCTTGGTTACTTCTGGTGCACTTAATTTGGCACACAAATGCTGTTATATGCAATGCTAATATGAGCAACGCACTTGGATTTGGAAATCATTTAATAGTGAGGGGCAACAGTTTGTCATATTAAATTGGTAATAATATCATGTGGTATATAAACAAGGAACACAGTCATTTTAAAATATGATCAACCCTCACTATTTATCTACAGCAGGCAAACAAAAGTGTATTACTCTTATTTTTGTTTTAAAGATGAGGCTTTTCGTTGACCTTACTCTATAAAGAAGGAGCAAGTTCAGTCATTGTTTAGAATACCAGTCCACGCTTCCAACTAGGTGACTCGGTGAAACTCAGTAGCCCTGGTTTGATATATTCTCCAAAGACTGAGGAAAACCATGACCTCTATTTTAGGCTCATAAGTGAAAGGTCTGAAGTCAAATGGTCTCTGTTAAAATTGCAGTTACATTGCTGCTGCCTGTACGTGTCTTGATGTCTCTCTGATTCTCAGTTTTTGTATCAATAAATTTGTTACAATAATTGTACCTACTTCTTGGGTTATGATGAGGATTAAATGAATAAATATAAAGTGCATATAATGGTAACTGACACAGTGATAAATGATATTATCATTATGATTTCAGTTTCTAGGGTCTTTCACGACACCTAGTTTTCTAAGAAGGAGCCTTTTAAGTTGCTACTATTCGGAGTGCCCTTTCCCTCTTTCCTTCCCACTCTTTTCCCTCCCTTCCTTCTTTCTTCTCTTCTTTCCTTTCGTCCTCCTTTCTTTATTTTGTTGCATTTATTGAGCATTTGCTATGCTCTAGACATTGGATATGAGAGGAGGAAATTTTCATTTGCCCTGTTCATTAAGTATGAAAAATCTGCTGGTCAAAGAAGCAGCTTGCTTTGAGTTTTTCAGCCAATCTAGTCAGAATGAATAAGGCAAGGGTATTAAAATTCTTGATCCCTCTGCTCTTCTACATTTCAAGTTTTGACTCCTTTTTTGTCTCAGTTAGGTTTTGTTTGATGCCTACATAATTTACTCCCATAGTGGTCTTGTTTTTAGATGCTAACATCACAAGATTAACTCTGTCTGCAGGTGTCTTTATAGTTTGGTTCAACCCAATCTTTTCCTTAGTTTGCAAAATTGTTTCTCTTCAACATATCTGCCTGCATACCTTTGCTCGCACAGTTCTACTTGGATAGCATTTCTAGTAGGAAATTTTTTCTCCAGGAAGAAATTAAATTCTCCAGGGTCCAGATCAAACTTCATTGATCTGTATAGTTTTCTTAGATCACTCTAAGTGTAAGGTGTCTCTTCCTCTTCTAAGAACCTATTGAATTCATCTGAGTATTACTGAGTGTCCTTTGAATACTGAAGCCATTTTAATATTTCTTTGCATCTTTTTCTCCAAAATTTGATACCAAACAGGCAGAATGATAACAAAATCTTTGCTAAATATTGGTGGTATGGTCCAAAATTTATATATTGAAACTTAATTGCCAATGTGATAGCATTAAGAAGTGGGGCCTTTAAGAGGTAATTATGTCATGAAGGCAAAGCCTTAAATGCAATATAAATTCAAAAACTGGCAAAGGCTTCATGGATGGGATTAAAGCACTTATAAAAAATGATTTCCTTCTGGGTGACGTCTATGGCTCAAAGGAGTAGGGTGCTGGCCCCATATGCCGGAGGTGGCGGGTTCAAATCCAGCCCTGGCCAGAAACTGCAAAATAAATAAATAAATAAATAAATAAATAAATAAATAAATAAAAATAATAATAAAAGAGTTCCTTCCTTTCAAACTCTTCCATCATCTAAGGACACAGCTTTTTTCCCTCCAGAGGATTCAGCAACACAGGACACCATCTTGGAAACAGAGAGGCTGAGCCCTGACCAGATACCAAACCTGCCAGAGCTTTAATCTTGGACTTTCCAGCCTCCAGAACTGTGAGACATAAATTTCTATTGTTTATAAATCTCCCATTCTCAGATACTTTGTTATAGTAGCACTAATAGACTGAGGCAATCAGTTGATTTGATTTGTTGACACAAGGAGCAGTTCTTTATGTTGCTTATCTTAGTGTTAAATATAATATAAATTCAAAAACTGTCTGAAAATAATTCAACTATGTTAAATCTTTTCATAGCATTTCAGAGTTTAGGGAATTTATAGCTTTTAAATTATAGTCATAGTGATAGGTACTAAAGGGGACAGATGGATAGCTAAAAATTATCTCTGATCTCAAGGTACTTGCAATTGAGAAAGGAAAAAACATAAATTGAGGTAGAAGAAAACAGATTCTTAAGGAGTGGGAAGGTAATGTGTTTTGTTGGTGTGGAGAAAGGACTAATTTTGATAGAATGAATCAGGGAATGCTATTTGAACAGAGCTTTGACTCCTGAACAGAATTTGGGAGAACGAGATCGGAGATGAGGGCAATCTGTATGATAGAAATGAATGTAGGGTACGTGGTAAAATGTACTGAGAATTGTTACTGAACAAAGAAGTTTGGGATCAGTTCAGTAAAGAGCTGATGTCTTTTAAGAAATAAAATAACATGGTCCAAACTGTTCAAGCATGACAGCTCTGGTAGCTTCTTTAGAGGTGAAATAAGATTTTAATGATTTGAAATAGAAACTTTAATTTCATAATGACCATGTTTTTCTGCTTTGTGCATTTTAGACACCTGAGACATATCTGAGTGACTTTCAAAATTTGATGTTTAACCCCCCCCCCAAAATTTTAATAAGCAATAGATAACAAAATGTCACTCCTCACTTTTTTTTTTTTCAAATTAGATACTGGGATCTTTCTGATTCACTGATTTCTTTCTTTGCCTTTTTGATTTTCTGCATCAACTTCTACTTTGAGGTGCAGTAGAAACATTTTAATGTGGCATTACTTAGCATTTTGCATGTAAATTTTTGTCCTTTCAAGCTTATATATAAACTAGAAATTCATAATTCAGCAAGTTACCTCACAGACATTAACCTCATGATCCAACTTATTAATCTAATTCTGTGGCAGCATTAAATTACAATGCTAAATTATATCAAAATGAGTATCTATTAAACGTCTTTAAAGGAGTCTATGAATGTATTTTTGATCTTTTCATTCAATTATTATTATTTTGGCTGTTTTTGAAATACATACTCAAAGGTACAAGGGAGAAGAAAAATATTTTGGGATGGTGCAGTTCTGGAAATGAGAGCAGATATTTTAGGTCATCAAATAAAGGTCAAACCATTCCGGAGCTTTTGGAGTCTCAGGCCAATGCTGTATCATGTGCGTATGTGAATGCCATATTATTGGACTGGGAAACTGCCCTGGCCAGGGAAATCAGAAATTAATTATATACTTATTGATACACTAAATAGTCCAGCTAACACTCTTGATGAAGTTGTGGAATAGCTATAAATAAAGTTAGCTAAACATTCTTGGATGGGTGTTCAGAAGTCTCCCAGGTGTGCTGTGTGACCCTGAGCATTTAGTATCCTCGTCTCTAAGGTAAATCACACAATGCATTTCCTTGATTCCAGTTGAGAGGGTCAGTTTCATCAAGTGAAGGTTTACTGTGAAATATTTGATAGAAATATGTCAGTGACATGCATTCCTAATGTTGGTAGTTTTTTTTTTCAAACAAATTAGTGTTAGTTTTAAAACTGTTTTAATAAATTACTAGAGGTGGAAAAGGAGAGGGGAAGAAGAAACATTTTTTCAAAATCCTATAGAAGATATAATCTGGTAAGATTTTCCTAGTGGTGATGAATGTGATCTACTTTGTGAGATAGATTAAACAAACTACAATGCACCTTTGCTTCTCTATTTCATTAAAATGCCATATATATATATAAAGGTTGCCTTTAAATACAAGAATCTTGGATAGAAAGCATTTAAGTAGTAATATATTTTTTAAAATGAGAAATAGAAGTTCATAGTTTAGCATGTTTGAAAAATAAAATCTATATTTTAAAATAGGTAAGTTTTAACATAATTATCACATTTATGATCATCTGAAATGGTCAAAAAAAAAACATGCTTAAGAATCAATTGGATTTATGTTCATTTATCAGCCTTGAGGGAGGCCGTATGATGTACTGAAATGATGTGAGATGTGGCTTTATGCAGGTCTGAATTTGAATGCCAAATCTACTACTCCTGGATGTATGAATTTAGAAAAATATCTTAAGGTCTCTGAACCCTTTCATCTATGAAATGGAATAAAATTTCCTTCTTCACAGCATGTGGAGACTGTTGATAGTGTGTTTAATTTTGCCCTTGATAGGTACTAATTGAGTAATGTCTTGTAGCAGATATTTACTAGATGGTAGCTGTTATAATTATTTCTATTGTTGCTGCTGCTGCTATTGCTGACAAGCACTGTTTTAGCAGTTTAGAATAAACATCTTTCTGCACCGAAAGAAAAGAGTTTTCTTTTTTGTGAAAGCACTATTCTAAAGAAAAGGGAGTATAAGGTTGATCACCTGAAATTGTATCATAAAATGTTTTGATTTTTCTTTATATTGGGGCCAAGAGAAGAAATATATTCATTGCTTGTTTATATTAATATACCCCCTAACCTGGAAAAAAACTCATCTCAGTTTCTACCCTCTATAAATACACAAATATTTTTGTTTAGCAGCTATTTTGTTATGCCTTGAGGATGCAGCCGTGAATTAAGACAGAAGTAACTCTTGCTAGTAAACAGAATACATATTAGTCAGAAAAACAGGCACAAAGAACTAAGAGAACTAATTTTATTAAATTCATTAAAAGATTTTTTTTAAATGCCAAACCAAACACTTGTAAGCCTAACATTTCTCAAAATGGACAAGCATTTTTTCTCTTTATAAGACACAGCAGCTTATGGGACTTTAATAAAAACTTCTTAACGCAGTAGACCTATCCAATTTCAATGATCTTAAGAAAACAAAATCCATTTTAAGATTAGAATTGTGAGGTTGCAATCAGGCCAGCTCACTGTAGCTGTAATTAATTTTGTGTGACAGTGGCCTGCTAGACCAGAGCTTGCATTATGTGATGAGGGGGCAACTCCTACTTGGGCACTGACTTAATTGTGCCTTTGAGGCCTTCTTGAAACCTCATGAGTTTCCTCCCACTCTATTTTTGTGTTTTATTCTCCAAAGTTGCCCCAGATGACCTTCATTATGGTGATTATCTTTCTGACGGAGGAGGATAGATTTGAGTCCGACTTGTGCAAGTGTCTGCCCAATTCAGAGGGTTCTAAGTATCAGGATAAAAATGGTACCCAAAGTTTCCTAGGATCTGTGTATTTCCTTGGTAGCACTTTTCAAATGATTTTTCTAAGAATAAAACAATCTGCTTCATTTTTTACTTTGGAAGATAAGGTATAGGAGTTTTTTGAACTAAGGATGTAAAAGCAAAGAACTTATATATACCACACTTAATAACTATGTGACTTTGTGCAAGTTCTAACCTCTTTGGATTTTCTTTGTTATCTATAAAACGAGAGAACTTGATGCTTTTAAACTCCTTTTTAAAACTTAAAGAATTCTATACTTTTATAATCTATGGGCTTTTAAAAATATTTTCTATTAAATAATGTCTACATTTTGTTTATTTTAAATATAAAATAGTTCATATATCACTCATATGTAAAATACTTTTTCATCACTTTCAATGAAAAATCATGAAAAACTTTACAGCATATGCTTTTTTATTTTACAATTTTTCAAAATAAAACATATATCTTGGCTTTGTTCTTCTATGCCTATCTTTAATTCTTCTGCCAGGAGTATTTGAAGCCCTCAGCAAAATAATGGCATATATTTTAAAATTTTCATTCTAAATTAGAATACTGCTTTTTAGTCAAGGACGATGGGAAAATATTCTTTATGCTAAACAGCTAAACTAGAACTTGAGAATCAAAGACTATGAGTTGGTTTCAAGGGTTTTGTGAATCACTCAAAATTGTAGGTATCACACTTTGTGTATGTGCCTTGTATACTTATGTGGGTAGAAAGCTGACATCACATTATAAAAGGAGCCCATAATCTGCCAAAAGTTAAGAACTACTTTCTGCATCAGGAAGATTGGCAAAAAAAGTGTTCAAGAGATCCTTGGTAGCTTTTATCATAAAACAAGGGATAGGGAGCTAGTAGTGACCAGGTTAACATTCCTTATGAGAAGAGTGTGGGCTCTGTTATAGACCACGGATATAGATTCTGAAATGCCATTTAAAATAATTTGATCATTCATTGCCTTTTTTGCAAGTTTTTTGTTGGTGTTTATATGTCAGACTTCTCTTTTCCTTACCTTGTATGTCATGTCTTATGGCAAATTTGGGTGATATGCTAATGTTTGATTGATTATCTTTGCTATTTAAGAAACTCACTTTGTAGCCAAGACAGATTTTTCAAGCTATGTTATAAATTAAATGAGGTTGTTTATTCTAAAGGCTGAGGCATTTAAGTTTTAGGAAAAACTATGTGGACATAAATTGACTGTAATTTAAGTATTACATACTAGAATGGGCTATCTTTCTGCTTTGGAGAGTTTCATTATTTATGTGCTTCTGTGTTGGTAATATGAATATCAGAAATTGACCTTGATTCAAAGTTTCCAAGGATTACTCATACCTTGAGTTACCTCACTAAAAAATATTCAGCTTTGTTTGGAAAAAGCAGGGCTGTTCTACACTAATATTTGTAGTTCCATGTAAATGCTATGGTGTTTCTGTATGGCAATCCCAGGTAAATGCTATACATATCACCTCTTAGCCTCCTAAAGGCTTTATAAAGATCTCCTGTACCAGTTTTCATTTTGCCTATGATCACAGAAATTTAAAATTAGTATCAATATTAGGTGAGGTGAGTGCTCTGCAGAATACCAGGAAATTATTACAAACCATTTTAACCAGGTATCTTATTCTTGAGCTACAGAATCTTCCACACCTTGTTTCCTTGCTTTTATCTTTTCACTATCTATTTTAGATATGTAGTACCTATCTATCTATTAAGGCCATAAAGTGAGACTCTGTCTCTATAAAAAAAAAAAAAGAGAGAGAGAGAATGACAATACCAATACCATGTATCTATCTATTTTAAATATGTATCTATCTAAAAAAAAAAAAAGAGAGAGAGAGAGAGAATGACAATACCAATACCATGTATCTATCTGTATGTATCATAACCTGACTCCTTTAGGTATAAATGAATTCCTTTCAATACCTGTATTTGTCCTAAACTGGGTGATTGGCTTAAATAATGAATCTGGGGGACTGGGAAGTGACAAAGAGCAAAATGGGAATAGAGCATTGCACTGGAGCTCAGAAGCCCTCCTAAGAGATGGAGAAAGTGCTTTGCCTATTTAAAAACTTGTTCATTTTGGCTATTTGTAGACTGGAAGAATTGTACACCTGAAGCTGGATGTCATCTGTTCTCTTCAGAAATGAATTAAAATCGATATAGAAAACATTATTTTTATTAATGCCAAAATGACAGAGAGCATATGTAATTGAAACTTTTGATGAGTTTCAAATACACACAATAAGTGCATTAATCTTAGGCATACAATAAGTGAATGTCCCAGGTACATATGCCTATGTAATCAACACTCTAATCAGGATACACAGCTTTTCGAACACCCAGAAAGTCTCTCTCTTTCCCTTGCCTAGTCAATGAGCTTTCTCACCCAGAGGTAACCATTACTCCCATGTCCATCACCATAGATTAGTTTTACCTCTTCTTGAACTTCATATACATTGAAATCGTACAATATGAACTTTTTTAAACTGTTAAAAAATATTTTAGTGTGAACGCTTTTAGCAGCTGACTTTTTTGTTTATCATTATGTCTGTGAGATTTATCCATGTTTTTGCATGTAGCAGTTCACTTTTTTTCTATATAGTATTCTATTATATGAATGTACGACAATGTACTTATTCATTTTACTATTGATTAACATTGTATTATTTTCATTTTTGTTGTTATGAATAAAACTGACATGAACATTCCTGTACATTTCTTCTTCATAAATATATGGAGATTTCCTCTTGGAAGTCTAAGAATGACGTTATTGGGTCATGGAACATGAATACATTGGGTTTAATACTATTGCCTAACAGTTTTCTTTTTTGTTTTTTTTTTATTAAGTCATATATACATAGAACATAAATACGCTTAAACAGTTTTCTAAAGTAGATTTTATCAATTTTCATTCTCACCTGTAACTTAGTGCAGGTCTAGTTGCTCCACATACTTGCTAACCCTTGGTATTGTCATTCTCTCTCTCTCTCTTTTTTCTTTTGTAGAGACAGAGTCTCACTTTATTGCCTTAAGTAGAGTGCTATGGTATCATAGCTCACAGCAACCTCCATCTCCTGGGCTTAGGCAATTCTCTTGCCATAGCTTCCCGAGTAGCTGGACATCAGACACTCGCCCAATTCCCCCCTATTTTTTTTGTTGTAGTTTGGCCAGGGCCAGTTTTGAACCCACCACCCTCAGTATATGGGGCCAGCACCCTACCCACTGAGCCACAGGGGCCACCTTGGTATTGTCATTCTTAAAGTTTAATCATTCTGGTGAGTTTAGTGATACATATATTTTATGCACAGGGAGGAAGATTCATGTAGTTTGTTTTTAGTTCAAAAAATATTTATTTCAAGCTTTTTGCATTCATTATGCTCAAATGTTCTTAGTGTAGTCTTATAGTCCAAGGCAATAAATCATATTTTTCTGAATGGAGCACAAAATCTTGTATTAAGTGAATACTTCCAAAACTTTTCAAGTACTCAGAAGTGTGCTTAGTGATGGGAACGACACATAAAGGAAAAGTAGAAGCCTAATACTTGCCCTCAGTCATGGTACAGATTGTTTAGGTAGATAAAAACAAAGTACATAAAATGAGCAATCCAAAATGACATGATGCTTATAGGTTCTGGCTGCTGTGTAACAGATGATAAGTAGTATAGGAAAAGGGCATGAATACTGATGTTTTTCACGTTATCATTAGAGGCTCTCTTCTTCTTCATTGTCCCATATCAAATCAATCACTATGTGATATCGTATCCGCTTTCTAAATCTCAGGAATCTGCTTTTCCTATTGCAACTGTAGGTCAGCATTTGTGTGTGTTCACGCATGTGTGTGCATGTAGAATACTAAAATTGCCTTCTAAGGTGTATTTCTTCCTACATTTTGATTCCTTTTTTATTCATTCTGCTATCAGACCATTTCTTCCTAAATATTGGGACTCATCACTTGGAGATACTCTCTTATTTAAAATTTTCCAATTGTTTTCTATTGTTTTGGGGGCAAAATCAAAACTCTTTAGTATGCACCTACGGTGCATCTTAGAAGGGTACAGATGAAACTTACTAAATGCAGAATACAAATGTCTTCATACAATAACTAAGAAAATGCCATGAAGGCTATGTTAAATAGTTTGATGAAAATATTTCAGGTTGTATATGAAGCCAGCACATTGTACCCCACGATTGCACTAATGTACACAGCTATGATTTAATAAAAAAAAAAAAAAGAGAGAAAAAACCCACAAAACTCTTTAGTATGTCAACTAAGATTTTATCATACTCTAGCCCAAGCCTATATTTCTAGCCTCGTATCTTGACACCTTTCATAGGTGAACATACTGTTTTTCATATACCCTAATAAATTGCAGACTACAATGATGTTTCATACCTTTGTATGCAATGGGTTCCCTTTGTGTTTCTCTTTCTTAAGGACTTAAATGAAGGTTCACTTCCACCACCTGTCTCATTTAGATTCCCCTTCTCTCTCCTCTGATAGAACACTGTGCATTCTGCTCACAGAGTATAACAATTGTCAGTTTGTATTCATTTTCTCTATGGGATAGTGACCTTCTTAAGGGAAAGTCTGCTGTCATTACTACTTACTAGTCAGCAAATATGTAGAAGAGCTGGAATTTTAGCCACCTGTTGGTATATGTATAGGATTTTAATAGGTGAACAGGAAGAGATGAAGATTTCTCAGAGGTGGAAAGACAGCAAAATCATGGAGGTGCAATTAACAGTGTGTTACAGAGAATAGGAAAGAGATGTGTATGTGTGGAAATATATAGGAAAGGTGGCCTGTGTTGGAAGTACTGGATTAAAGTGGACAGTTTATATTAAAGAATAGGAGTGTACAGTCTGATAAAGTGGAATGAGGTCCTCTAATAGAGAGGTTTAGGCCTGATATGGATGGCAAGAGGGAGACATTATTGGTTTTTGAAGAGGGAAGTAATTTGATAAAGACAAGTTTTAAGGAATTTTATTTATTTATTTATGTATTTATTTATTTATTCTCTCTATGAAGGTAGAATTGACAAATAAAAATTATATATTTCTATGGCATAAAATATTTTTATATATGTATACTTTGTAAAATGAGTAAGGAATATTAAGGGCAGTTGCAGAATGAATTTGAGAGGCAAGACTATAGCTAGTAAGATCAGATACAAGTCTTTCCTGCTATCTGAGGTGAGATGCTGGGAATTTAGGCAATGATAATGGCAGTGCAGATATAGTGAAAGAAATACATATAAGTAATGTATATATATGTATTTTTTGCAGTTTTTTGGCTGGGGCCGTGTTTGAACTCACCACCTCCAGTATTTGGGCCCTACTCTCTGAGCCTCAGGTGCTGCCCATAAGTAATATTTTTAAAGACAAATTAATATGACTTAGCAATAAATGAGACATAACTTCATTTTTTTCAACTCTCCTCCTCAATTCATTGAGAAGTCAGGAGGTATTTGGATTATCTGGCATTACTTAAGGAATATCAAATGACAACCTTCTCTTTCTTTGATATTGTTTGAAGTCGATGCCACTTATTTCAGATTCTCATTACCACTTAATCTATTTATAACTATCATAGGGAACATAATGGATTCTCCATCTTCCTCTTCCCCTAGTTGGCTCCAACATTCATGCTCATGACTCATAGAATTCCTCATTTCACATCAGCCATCTACTGATAAAAACTTAATCATCACATGGCATGAATCCATCTAGAATCAGAGGGTCACAGAATTCTGAAACCAGACAGGAATATGCCGTTCATATTCATTTTGGAGAGGAAGACCTGAGGCCAGAAATATTATGTGACTTATCTAGTATAACACAACTAGTTAGTCCTAAGTCTTCTGAGTTTTAGTTAAGGATGCTTTCCACTACTATGTATTTTCTAAGCCTAAATTTCTGTGGTCAAACCATAGTTAAACTCTCCTTAAATCAAAAACTTACTAGCTTTGCTCCTGTATTCCTATCCTCGCTTAGCAAGCTCCTTGGCTATACAAGGGTTCCTGCCTTCAGGACTCTCTGAAACACTCTCTGACCACATATGACTCTGTGTTCATTCTGGAAGACATTTATAGCTATTTTATTATTAACATTTTCCTTATTACCATAATAAACTTTCTCATATTTTTAAATCACTATAACTTTTTCTTCCTCCTCAGTTTTTATGTTTGTCTTCCTAGAATCAGACCTTATTGAGGGAAAAAAGATTCATGGAATTATGTTGATATGAACCTCTATTTCTTACTATTTGTTCTTAGCCCTGTCTGAGATATCCCTGTCTCTACTTTGATTTGATACTTCTATTTTCCTCTACTTTCTATTTAACTATAGTATATCTTTTTAAAATGTGCTTTTGCTTTTTGAGAAAATGAAGACCGTCAGGGACAATCACATCTGTCCTGTTTTTCCTTAACTGGTCCTTACCGTGTTCATTTTCCCAATAGACATTCCCAAAAAGAATTTCATACAAATCCTATTTCCACCAAATACATCATAGAAAAAGGATTCCATATCTAGTATATTTGGAAAATATTTATTGTTACACCTCCTTCTTGAATTTAATAAATTCAAGAGCAAAGTTTCCAAGTAATCTAGTAGTGGAGATATTTCATAATTTCATTTAATCCAGTGGGGGTTTTTTTGAGACAAAAGTCTCAGGCGGTGCCTGTGGATCAAAGGAGTAGGGCACCAGCCCCATATACCGGAGGTGGCGGGTTCAAACTCGGCCCCAGCCAAAAAACAACAAACAAACAAACAAAAAAAAACCTTCACAGTCTCACTCTGTTGGCCCTGAGTAGAGTGCCATGGCATCATGGTAGCTTACAACAACCTCAAACTCTTGGGCTCAGGTAATGCACTTGTCTCAACCTTTTGAGTAGCTGAGACTACAGGCACCCACCACCATGCTTGGTTAGTTTTCTACTTTTAGTAGAGATGGGGTCTTGCTCCTGCTCAGGCTGGTCTTGAACTCCTGAGCTCTAGTGATCTACCCACATAGGCCTCCCAGAGTGCTAGGATTACAGGCATGAGTGACCTTGCCTGACCTAATCCAGTGTTTTAAAAATTTATGTCTTTGAAACCATTTTCCTTCTAACATTTGTTAATATCATTCAGTACTAGAGTACTATAAAATGAGTGAGTATAGATGATGTTTATAGAGCTCTGTATCTATGAGAATGGTAAGTAAAAATGACTACAGGGAAAATGAAGTTACCAATTTCAAGCTCAAACTTGGAATGGAGAGGCAAATGAGTTCAGTTTTTAGGTGTTAAGATTGAGGTGATGACATGTAAGTGTAAGTTTATAGGATTTGAATTTAGCAAGATGCTGTTTTATTTATCTATTGTATTGCAGACCACTCTAAAATTAATGACTTAAAACAATAATCATTGTATTTGCTCAAAATTCTGCCGTTTAAGCTGGGCCCATCTATATGGCTTTTGTTTATTCTTGAGGTTCTGACTCACTTGGCTGCAGTAATCTGAAGTTGACTGAGGGCTGGGCTCAGCTGGGAGGCTGGAAAGGTGCCTTTTTTCCTCTCTTTCCATTAGGCTCAGACCCTCTTCTCCACCTGAATCCTCCACATGGTGTCTCCTATAGGGTGGACAGATTTTTTACATGGTAGCTCATGATTCCCAATAGCGCAAAAAATCAAAGCTCCTAAAGATGTAGCTCAATATTCCATTCCATTCAATATTTTCATTTTGGTTGGTGCCCATTGTTAAGAGCTGCCGTTCCATTTTGGGGGTGTCCTCTTGCTCTAATTTTTCATACTTCTGGAATTCTTTCACTGATCCTTCTCATCTGGGGAAGCTGTCACTTCTTATTTTTAGAGTTTCTTTTGTGTAGATGGGACTTCTCCACCCACACACATAGTTGTAACAGTGTGTCTACAGCCTATGTTGGGTAAAAAACTTTGGCTTTGCTTGTGGTTCTTTGATGGAGATAGGTTCTGGATGGATGACTTAGTTATAGATAATCCTTAGTTTGTTGGTTTTCTCAATTTCAGTTATTTATAGACACTAATAGTGGTTGAGCTATTTGTGGGGGTAGATTCCCTATCCCTCTTTGATGAGGGAATATGGAGACCTTTGAAATCGTCTCTCTTTCTCTAGTCCTATGATCTTTTTTTCCTCGTATGATTTTCTTAACATTGTGAATTGTATTGGCATTCCTAGTTTAATTTCTGAGTCAGTAGGTGTTCTTTGTGGGTAAGAATCAAAGATATCCTGTATGACTGAGCCAGTAAATGCTGAAAAGACACGTGAGATATCTTGTCAGTAGGTGGCACTTGTCAGAATAGACATCTGCAATATTGTTTTGTGGTCCTGTGGTTGGCTCTGTTTTCCCAGGAGAATTGTTAGAATGCTCAGATGGTGGGTGGGGCCCTAGAACCTCCAGGTGAGTCCTTATTCACCACAGCAGAAATGGGCAGAGGAGTGAGGCTGGGTGGGGCAGGGTTGGATGAGCTTGCCTCTGGCTCCAAAAAACTGGTAAGGTCCTGTGTTGTTTTGGCAGTTGTCAAAACTGCACCCCCCCCCCCACGCGCCCCACTCCGCACACACTTCCTGTGAAAGCTGTCAGGGTCAGGGAGTGGTTGAAGTGGCCCTACCCAGCCAGAAAGTCTGCTGAGGAGTCAGGGTGGTTCAGGATTGGGTTTCTCTCTTCTCACCCCTCCTCTGCTCTGTGGTCTCCCTCCAGGGTCTGTGACAGGCAGGAAGTCACACTTGCTGAGCTCCCCCACGAGGGTGCTGTGAGCTGGGAGTGTCCCTGTCCAGGATCCTGTCCTAGGTTCAGAGCATGGCCTATATGACTTTAATAATAAATTCATTGTATTAACAGAGAAAAAAATTTATATGTAACATATAACTTATATAATGTAAACATTTGTAATGTATAAATCTATTTATTATCAAATATTGTAATTTTTTGCATAGAATAAGCCACAGGCCTAGTTCAGGTCCAAATGAGGGGACCATAGAAGGAGGGTGGGAGCACAGGGTGTGTGTTTGATAAGGCCCATCATGCAGCAGACTCTCATTGATGCCATACAGCAAACAGAAGGTACATTAGCCTGAGGAAGAGTTTGGCGCTTGTGGCTCATCGAGTAGGGTTCAGGCCCCATATGCCAAGGGTAGCGGGTTCAAACCCAGCCCTGCCGAACTGCAAAAACAAAAAAATAGCTGAGCATTGTGGCAGGTGCCTGTAGTCCCAGCTACTTGGGAGGCTGAGGCAAGAGCATCACCTAAGCCTAGGAGTTGGAGGTTGCTGTGAGCTGTGTGATGCCACGGCACTCTACTAAGGGCAATAAAGTGAGACTCTGTCTCTACCAAAAAAAAAAAAGTCCTATTTAGTTGTTTGTTTCCCACACTAGAACATTGAAGCAAAGACTTTGATTTACTATTATATTCACAGCACTCAGCACAGTACTAGGTACTTGGAAGGAATTCAATAAACTTTTGTTTAATAAATGAATATCTATAAAGAGAAGAACAGAGAGTTAAGTACCTAACTTCCTTCAGAAATACTTTACAGAGAGTGTATTTAGGGAACAGTCAGAGAACTAGACAATGGGTGAGTTTCACAAGAACGAAGGTGGATGACAGTGTTTATTATAGCAGAAAAGTCAAGAAGAATAAAGTAGAAAAAGCCTATAGGCTTTTATTAGCCTTCTTTGAAGTTGCATATGTCATTCTTTATTCTGTCTTCTTTTCTTGGTTTGTTGAAATGTTCAGAGATTTCTTAGGTTTTAAAATCTCTAGCCAAATTCTGTTAAAGCAATTTAAAGTGCAGTAGCCCCAAATGAATCTGTTTTATGGTAATTACACTGAGAGAAGAGTATTTTGACTTATTACTTTTAAGCAGTTTTATAAAATGTTATCATGATATAAATGATAACATTTTATAAAAATGTTTAATAATATCTAAAGAAAATAAAAATTAAACAATCTCAACATTTAAGGAGGGCCAGGTTGGAGGATAGCTTCAGGTGTAGAGTTTAAGCCTAGCCTGGGCAATATAGCAAGACCCCATCTCTAAAAACAATAATAAAAACAAACCTAGTAAAATCAGAAAAAAAACTGTAGACTCTAGAGTTACAGTCATAAGTAGAACTTACATTCAATTTTTTTATTGTATTAAAATATAAATGATAAAATTTATCAATATAAACTTTTCTGAGTATATAATTCTGTGACATTAAGTATATTCGCAGTGTTGTGCAACCATCACAACCATTTATCTCCAGAATATTTCCATCATCCTATATTGAAACTATATACCTATTAAACAACAACTCCCATTCACTTCTTCCTCCAGGCTCTGGCAACCACCATTCTTTATTTCTCTATGAATTTTTCTACCTAGATACCTCTAGGTACCTCTAACTAGGAATAATACTGTATGTATCCTTTTTTGTGTGACTTACTTGATTTAGCATGTTTTCAAGGTTCATCTATGTTGCAACACATATCAGAATTTCATTCTTTTAAAAGGCTGAATGCTATTCCATTGTATGGATAGAATATGCCACATTTTGTTCATTCATCCATCTATTGATAAACATTTGAGTTTTTTTTATAATTTTATTGAATCATAATTGTGTACATTGGTGCAATCATAGGGCAGAATGTGCTTCATATACAATCAGAAATATTTTGATCGTACTGTCAGAGATAGCCTTCATGGCATTTTCTTGATCACTATATAAAGACATTGATAATCTACCTTTAATAAGTTTCACCAGTACCCTGCTAAGATGCACTGTAGGTGTGTTCCCACTAATTGCCCTCCCTCCACCCATCCTCCCCCTCCCCTCCATTTGAGTTGTTTTTATCTTTTTATTATTATGATAATTTTTTTGCATGATCATAGCAAAAAAGTTTTTCACTTTTACCACTTTATAGTCTATTTAAATTCTCTATGTTCTCTTTTCCATTTTTGCTCATTCGGGAAAATTTCTGGCCCCGGAGAGATCAAAGACATTTCCAGCAGGGCCATGTTCTTTGCATAGTTGGAGATGGGCTTGTGTAGGGACTTGAAAAAAGTGGACAGTATTTGTCTGGGGATAAAGTATTGTAAAAGGAAAGGGAAAGAATTTTGTCACTTAAATAGCTATGTGACTTTCGACAATGCATTTGATCTGTTTGTGTCTCAGTTTCCTCAATTATAAAGTAAGGAAATAATATCCATATCATAGTTTTATTATAGGGATTAAATGAACCTTGGTTCAACCTTGGTTGAACCTTGGTTCAAAAGAGGTTAATAGATAAAATGAAATTTCTGTGTTGGTGTTTTTGTCTCACATCATGAAAAAAGTGGCTGGTGGATTTTCACAGTTTAGGCTGAATAATTGGCATGACATAACTTAAATGCGGGTTATATCATAATCGTTCATGGGACTGGGGATAGCAGAGCCAGAAACAAACAGTCATTTTCCATGTTGCTGAGACTTGGTGTTTATTGGGGTTGGAAATCGCCTGATACCCACGATAGGAAGCTGTGGGAAGTGAAGATAATCAGCAGTTTTGTACAGGGGCCCCATGGAGAGGCATAAGGCCAGATGCCTAATTGTAGGCACTGATGTGATTTGCACTTGAGCTGCTTATCACCTGGGCAACTCGCTTTTGCTAGATTTAGAGTGATTATCACCAGAGATTTATTTATTCAGTTATGATTAATGATTCTTATGACAATATTGGGAAGGTCAGTAAGAAACTAAGAACTGTCATTTAGTGAATATTTACTATGTTCCAGATTCTAGGCTAAGCTCATTACATATGTCATCTCATACAATATGTATCCTCCCAATCATTCTGTGAGGCATGTGCCATAGCCAATTCCACTTTACACGTGAAGAATTTGAGTGTTAGTGAGCTTAAACAATTTGTGGAGGATTGTATAACTATCTAAATGGTGAACTTGATATTTGAGCTCAAGTACTTTGGCTTAACTGTGCAACTACAAAGATGCTAATACAAAGACGAGTGTCCTTCCTTTTCTTTGTTCTGATATCTGTCATCTAAGGTTATTTGGCTTAATTACAATTACATTAACATAGAATTCCTCAATTATTAAAATATAAGTGGGAGGTTAAAAATGAGAAAAGTATCACTATTTTATTTAATACTGATTTTCTCTTAGATGAGGAAAACTGAAAAAATCACATATTTCTAAAAAGAGAGGGACTGTACATCAAAGTGATTCAAGGTTAAGGATACTGAGGGTAAGCCAATAGAGGATGTTTCAAAGTCATTCTTCAGAATGATATTATATTTCTAAGTAATATCACCAATAAGAAGTTGCCCTCTGAAAATTTTGCTGGAGGAAAGGCATATTCCTTCATTTTATTTGTCTTGTAAATATTAGACATCTATTGGAGATTATGTACTGTGAATGTTTACAAGTATTAAAAAAGGCACAGTCCTGGGCGGTGCCTGTGGCTCAGTGAGTAGGGTGCCAGCCCCACATAACAAAGGTGGCAGGTTCAAACCTGGCCTCGGCAAACTGCAAAACAAAAAAATAGCCGGGCATTGTGGTGGGTGCCTGTAGTCCCAGCTACTCAGGAGGCTGAGGCAAGAGAATCACCTAAACTCAGGAGTTGGAGTTTGCTGTGAACTGTGTGATGCCACAGTACTCTACCGAGGGCAATAAAGTGAGACTCTATCTCTACAAAAAAAAAAGAAAAAAGGCACAGTCCCTTCCCTCAAGGAGGCTATAGTCTGGTGATGAAAATAGGTCCTCAATTACTGTAATAAAGCACAGGGTCTTGGAGGCCTGAGGATTTAGCCCTAACAGGACGGTGTAGAAAAGAAAGCTAAAGCAGAGAGACTCAGTTGGTTAGGGTTTAAGAGGAAGTGATAGCCTTCACTTGAACGATAAAGAATTTGTCTCATATTAGGGGTGTATATATTGGATACTTTTTCTTCCATTTATTGCACAGGAAGATGGGGAAAGGGGAAAGGGAGGGAAGGGGAGGGAGAGGGTGGGGGGAGATGGGACAAAGGGTGAGATCACATGTGTGGTATATATTCGAAAGGTCAGGAGAAAACTTCTAAATACGGATCAAAAATGTTTTCATATAGTAAACGAGAAAATATGAACGGTATGTCAATCAGGTTGATAAAATATCTCAGATTGCATGTGAAGCCCCCACACTGTACCCCATGGTTGACCTAATGTACACAGCTATGATTCAATAAAAAAATAAATAAATAAAATATCAGAAGATTAATAAAAAATAAATAAATAAATAAAAATAAAAAAACATCATAAACAAAGTGCTACCGGAGTTGAGAAGAAAGATTTCTTCTAACTTGAAGAGAGAAGTGGAAGCAAAGAATAGTTGTTAGAGGCCGAGCCAGGTGGCTCATACCTATAATGCCAGCACTCTTGGAGACTGAGGGAGGAGGATTTCTTGAGCCCAAGAGTTTGAGGCTGCTGTGAGTTATGATGATGCCACAACAGCCTGTGTGACATAGCAAGACTCTGTCTCAAAAACAAACAAACAAACCAAACCAAAACAAAACAAAACAAAAAACCTCAAACCATAAACAGAGTAGGTGTTAAAATCTTGAGGGACTAAGAAATACAGAAAAAGGCATAAAGTGAAGAAACTGCAGGCCGGGGCGGAAGCAGTGATTCCTGAAAGTGGACTATATGCATTTTTCAATGGATAACTTAAGTAGTCATTTATTTGTTTATATTTCTAATCCTTCTTAGCTCCTATAATTGACTACATGTGGTATGGTAAAAACATTTCTATTTGAATCACAGCAGCGGTTCATTCTCTAAATAAATTTGCAGCCATAAATGTTATAATTTTAAAGCATGATGTAGGAACTCCGAAATGCTAGCTGCCTGTTCATGGGCATTTTAATTTGTACATATTGTTTGTATTTGTTTTCTCTTTTTATATGACAAAGAAAATTCAATAGTACTAAATTGTGTAGAATATGAAAGAATGTCCCTGTCTCGCCCCCATGCTCACTCTCAGAGGAGAGCATTTTCAATTCTTTAGCTGTTTCATTTGATATTTATTTCTAGATTTCTAAGTGGTATGCTAATGCGAGGGATTTTTTTTAAAAACTTGGACATTATCTACTGATGTTCTGCTATGCTAGATGAAGATCTGGTGCTCCCATAGCCCCCACCCCCTTCCTCTCTTGCCGTCCTCTCATTTCAGCTAACTCAATAAAGGTATCGAGATTAGTGTTTGAATAAATAATATTCACTGCGAAACCTAAGCAATCTACCATTATGATGTTTTCTTTCTTGCAGAATGTTTTACTTTGCTGGACTTGTAATTGTTTTCTCTATACAGAAAAAGCTATGAAGTTTTCTAAATATTAAACACTTCATTTCCCCCCACCATTCTTTATACATCAACCAACTTTTATTTGTTTTATTTCATTTTTTTTGAGACAGAGTCTCACTCAGTCACCCTGGGTAGAGTGCCATGGTGTTGTCAGACCTCACGGCAACCTCCAACTCCTGGGTTTAAGCAATCCTCCTGCCTCAGCCTCCCCAGTTGGTGGGACTACAGGTGCCTGCCGTGATGCCTGGCTAGTTTTTCTATTTTTCATACAAACAGGGTCTTACTCTTGCTCAGGCTGATCTCAAACTCCTGAACTCAGGCAATCCACCCACCTCAGCCTCCCAGAGTGCTGGGATTACAGATGTGAGCCACCGCACCCAACCTCAACCAACTTTTAAACACTTAAGCACAACTGATGATCTATTTTATTTCATTTCTAATTTTTCCTAAAGAACTCCCTCCCATTGTTTTCCATCCTCTGTATACCAGAGCTGATCTGTTGCTTTTTCTATGTCTGCCTTGCCAAATTGGATTCTCTGTTTCCTGGCTCTTACATTTTGTTTTTCTCCAACCTGTTCTCCCATTTTTCTGGCACGCCCTGTTTCAGTCAGCCTCCAACGGTCCCCTATCCTCACTTCCTGGGGTCTTTGACCTTGCTCCATCCCCTCCCACACAGACTCAGGCTAGCTCACCCAGCAAACTGAATACAGGGAGAGCGATGCTGTGTGACTCCTGAGGTAGGGACCCCACGGCACCTGCCTTCCTTGCTTTGATCACTTGCTGGCTCTGTGGAAGTCACATAGGGTACCACGCCAATGAGGGCTCAGGGAGTGCAAAGGTTCACATGGCCCTGGGAGTCAGTCCCTGGTCCGGGTAGGGGGCGTCACTTTTCAAGCTTTGTCTGGAAGAGGAACAACTCTAGGAATTGTCTTGTCTGGGATGGACCCGCAAAGAGCCACACTTTGCTCCTTGTTCACAGCTGTGGTCTTACCATCAAAAGAACTTTATGTATTTTACCTTCTTTAGTACTATGGGGTAAAAATTATCCCTACTTACAGGTGAGGAAGTTGAGATTCTCAAGGCTTAATAACTGTGTTAAATAACCGTAAGTGGCAGAGCTCATTGGTGAAGCCAGGTCACACTGGCGCCAAAGCTCATGTTCTCAAGGTTATGCTGCCATGAGCTTCTGTAACAGAAACTGGCCTCCCTACAGCTCCACTGATCACTCCTTGCATATTCTACTTTACCATTCCTAAGACACAGAATTGTTTTACATTTATATGTCTCAGGATGCATCTGATAACTGCTGGGTTCTCACTCCTGCCCCTGGCCAGGGTCGCCTGATATGGGGTCACCATCCGTACTTGGCTGACATTCTGTGAGCTTGACTGTTCTACTGCAACTACTCAGGGTTTCAGACCACAAGCAATTCAAGGACATGGGAATCCTATGTGCTGAGAAACACAGGTTGTTTTCTAGGTCTAACACACTCATCTGTTTTGATCATTCCTGGTATGGTTTCTGCAATAAACCACATACAATGCTCTTCGTTCTTTTCCTTTATTCTGCTTCTTTCTTCTGTACAGAATATTATTCCCTCATTTTCTTCCTGATTTGTTGTCTCCCAAGACCTTCAAGAGTCACCTTCTCAGAAAACCATTGCACAGCATTGAACACATGTTTCTCCTTTTTCAGTCTCCACAATCATACTTTCAGCTCTTGGAGAATGGGAGCCTCAGCTATCTCTTGTCCCAGAGTACAAAGAATTTGGCATAAAGGAGTAAATATACACAGTGGCTTTTTTGTTAAGTAAATGAGCAAATGGATGAATAGATGAGGTGAACATTTTCTCCCTAAATCAGTAAATTCTTTTATTGCATTGCTAAAATATCACAAATATGTCTTAGGAATCATTTGGCATAGTGGCTGAACAACTGTTAGATTTTATTCTTCATCTCTGAACTGTTCTTTTTTAGAGACATAGATAAAAGATTGTTTTGATACCTTTGTTCTTAACTGTCATAGCCTCATGCATCAAAGCAGCTGAATTTGAAATATGTTCAAGGTCATTTCCTTTAATGATTAACTCATCTTTCGGGCCTTGAGATATTGAACATGCAACACCTGGCCTCATCTGAGCCCTGTGGATGTATTTTTCACCTGAGAAACATTGGATTTCAACAAGTCACCAACTCTCTTGAATAATTATGTTGATGGGGATGTGAGCATACACAAATTCATCTAGTAACAGAAGCCCAGTGGACACCCTTGATCATGTTCTGCACATGACTACAGATGGTACAAACAGTGGCTAGTTCCTTTCTATTTCTCCACCATTTGTCAACTTAGAGCCTCTTCTTTTTATCTTTGTCTTTCCAAGAAGACTGAGTTACACATTAATGTAATTAAAGTCCCTCCACAGGGTTCCTCTGAGGCCCTAAACAATAACTATGCATCCCTTCCACATGCCGTCTACATTTTCTGGCAGGTCAACAGTCTGCTTGCTGAGAATGGTCTTCCGTCTCACAGTGGATGCAGCAGAGAGAGCTGAGGCCAACATTCCCATGGCGTGGAAACTGTGGCCATCATTACAGGGCTGAATCAGCCTGCTAGAGATACGTTTTTAGTGTGACAGCAAGCTCTGTATAGTAGAGAACACACTGCCATTGGAACTAAAACCAAAACCTAAACTGACTTTTATTCCTAGCACTGCCACTCACTTACGGTAGCACTGTGGGAAAGTTACATAACTTCTTTGTAAATGGGGATGACAATATCTACCTTGTAAGGGTGTAGAAAGATTAAAAACAAAGTGGCTGGCAGATACTCTGTTCATATCAGTTCCCTTTACCCTCAGTCAGCTCGGGCTTAGTCAGGGGAGAGGAAAGGTTTAACATAGTGTAGTGGATTTGTATAATTTTATATTGCCTTGATATCCATTTTGAATGTAAGTTGACTTTCTTATCCCAGAAGCAGGGCTTAGTTATTCTTGACACAGTTTGCAGTTCTCTGCCTCCTCCTAGTTCCTCAATGTAGTCAATCCAGCTGCCTCCTGGTCACCACCTGCCTGTGGGACATCTAGATACAACCTACTCAGCTGACCTCTTTGACCTCTACATCTTTCATGGATTATACAGAAATGCCACAGTGACCACTGTGGAACTTATACTTACTTGCACTAAATCCACCAATTAGAACTCTCCACAAAAAACTTTCTTCATAATGGCCTTGATCTAATAAAAAATTCAGCCCACAGTTGGGGTCTGAAGTCTTTCTCTCTCTCTTGCTCCTTCTCTGGTTGTAGAGTATGCGTGTCCTGGACAGCTTCCCTTTCTTCCCAGTTGGCCCTACAAAATGTGCTGTCCTTTCCTCTCTGGGATCTGTAGGTAATAAAGTGCTTCTGTTACTTTAAGTGTTTTGTTGAGTTGCTTCCTCTCTATATCACCTGACTTCTTTTATGGTCGGGGATCTCCAAGAGGGGAGCTAACTTGGTAGGAATAAACTGGACCTAGGTCACACAAGAGCTACAAGGGTAGCTGCCAGTATAAACACGTTCCCTATGAGAGGGACATTCAAGCATTAGGCCGTACACCCACTGGGATAAAGAAATATCCCATGAAAGACACACTGCAAACATCTATGACCAAAGCTCCTGGAGCCCCAACATTTATGGCCACTCTTCTGACAGAGACCACAAGAGAAGGTTAGAGGCAAATACAACACATAGAGAATAACCATCTGCTAACAAGGGTGTGACCTATAAAGAACATCCTAGGGCTGACAGTATTGAAGGAAGGAGCACACTTCAAAGGCAGTTGTTACTGGTTGAGTTGTGTTCTACAGATGGTATATGTTGGGTCCTACTCAGAAAGTGTCTGTTATAATTTGGATGTTTCTCCCCTCTGAAGCTCATGTTGAAATTTGATCCCTAATGTTTGTGGTAGGACCTAATGGGAGGTATTTGGGTCAGTGGTTGTGGTGAGTGAATCCCTCAGGAAGAGATTAAAGCCTTCTTTAGGGGTAGTGGTGAGTGGGTTCTTTATTAGTTCCCATGAGAGCTGGTTGGTAAAAGAGCCTGGTACCTTGATCTCAGCACCTGCCAGTTCCCCTTCACCTTCCACCATGAGTGGGAGCAGCCTATGACTCTCACCAGAGAGTCTGCTAGTCTGCTAGTCTTCCAGGTAGCAGAATTTTGAACCAAATAAACTTCTTTCATAAATTACCAAGCCTCAGGTATTCCTTTTTTGGAACTTGAAATGGACTAAGACCGTGACCTTATTTGGAAATGGTGTCATTACATATATAATTAGTTAAGTTAGGATAAAGTCACATAGGAGGAGGAAGGGGTCCCTAATCCTATATGATTGGTGTCCCATTAAAAGGGAAAATCCAGACACCAACATGCACACAGGAGGAAAACAGAGATTGGGGTGACATTTCCACAAGCCAAGGACTGCATAGGTTTGCCAACAAACCACAAGAACCATTAAACAGAGCTTCTCTCCAACTCCAGAAAGAACTAACACTGCCAACACCTCCATCTTGTCTGTAGCCTTCAGAACAGTAAGACAATAAATTTCTGTTTTTAAGCCATCCTTTGTTGGGAAGCCCCCATCAAACTATCACAGAAGGCCTCCTCCCACAAACTGCCTGTCAGGCCTCATGGGGGAAAGTGTGGCTGTTGCCTAATGGATGATAGATTAGTTTGCCAAATGGCCCAGGTCAGAACTAATCCAAGTCACAGGGTGGAGCTGGCAGGAAACAACCACTACTTCTCTCAGCATGGCAGTGGGAAGCCTCCTGAAACCTCCTGCTACTGCCAGTGGGCTGTGTTTGGTGGGTAGAAAGGGTAACATGAGACTCATTAAGAACTGTGGGAAGCCACTGAAGCTTGGTGGGGGAGGATGGTAGATTCCTACCTGCTTATCACTGGTAGCCAGGCAGGAGGAGAAGCCAAAGGAAGGAGAGAAACCTCTTCCTCCTGCACTAGTCCCTCCAGTGCCCCCTGCTGATGCGGCTCAGCACCATGCAAAGGAGATTCACTCATAATGCTCAGCTCCAAGAGGAGAGAGTGCTGGAAAATGAATTCAGAGCTGAGGGGCAATAAATTAGTATCTGATCACCTCTTCTTTTCTTAATTGTATTATTGTTAAAGAGATAAGGTTCTGTTCTCTGCCCAGAATGATCTGCAGTGGTCTAATCATAGCTTACTGTAACCTCGAACTCTTGGATTCAAGACATCCTCCTACCTCAGCCTCCGGAGTAGCTGGAACTATAGGCATCTGCTGCTCCAACGTCCAGCTAAGTTTTCTATTTTTAGTAGAGATGGGGTCTCGCTCTTGCTCAGGCTGGTCTCCAGCTCCTGACCTCGAGCAACCCTCCCACTTTGGCCTCCAAAAGAACTGGAATCACTTCTCAATTTAATGGTTTTTTAAAATTTTTATTTCAATAAGTTCAGAGAATATAAATTTTTTTTTTTGCTACATGGATGAATTTTATAGTGGTCAAGTTATTTATTTATTTATTTATTTATTTTTGTAGAGATAGAGTCTCACTTTATCACCCTCAGTAGAGTGCCAAAGCGTCACATCTCACAGCAACCTCCAACTCCCGGGCTCAGGCAATTCTTCTGCCTCAACCTCCCGAGTAGCTGGGACTACAGGCACCTGCCACACGCCCAGCTATTTTTTTTGTTGCAGTTTGGCTGGAGCCAGGTTTGAACCTGCCACCCTCAGTATATGGGGCTGGCGCCCTACTCGCTGAGCCACAGGCACCGTCAGTTAGTTTTTAGTGTATTCATCACCTGAATCATGTACACTGTATCTGATAGCTAATTTTTTATTCCTCACCCCGTACCCTCTAATCTTGCCCTCCATTATCCATTATGCCACTCTGTACAGCCATACATGCTTAGCTCCTCCTTGTAAGTATAACATACAGAATTTGGTTTTCCATTCCTGACCTACCTCACTCCATTCCATCCAAGTTGCAGAAAAAAAGTTATTTCATTCTTTTTTATGGCTGAATAGTACTTCATTGTGTACTAAGTTGATGGGCACTTAGGTTGATTCCAGCACCTTTCATGATAAATACCCTCAACAAACCAGGCATAGAAGGAACATACCTTAAAATAATGGAAGCCATATGATAAACCCACTGCCAGCATCATACTGAAAGAGAAAGAGTTGAAAACATTTCCCCCAAGAACTGGAATAAGACTAGGATGTTCACTTTCACCACTTCTATTCAACATAGTGCTTGCAGTCCTAGCTAGACCTATCAGGCAAGATAAATAGTGCCCAAATAGGAAAAGAAGAGATCAAACTATCCCTTTTTGCCAATGATGTGACATTACATCTAGAAAACCCTACGAATTCCCCCTAGAGACTTCTAGGATTGATAAAGTCAGTAAGGTCTCAAGTTACAAAATTATTGTACATAAATCTGCAGCATTTCTATATGTTAATAACAACCAAGCTGAGAATCAAATCAAGAGCTCAGTACCATTTACAGCAGAGAGAGCTTTCCCCAATGTGGGTGGGCGTGATGCTATCCACCAAGGGACTGACTAGAACGAAAAGGTACAGGAAGGCAGAATCTGCTCTCTGTTGGAACGCTTGAGCTGGGACATCAGTCTTCTGCCCTTGACGGTCCTCTGGTTCTCAGAATTATACCATTAGATTTTCTGAGTCTCTAGCTTGAAGATGGCAGATTGTGGGATGTCCTGGCCTCCATAATTGTGATATCTAATCCTTCTATTTTATATATATGTGTGTATGTGTGTATACACATGTATGTACATTCTTATTTTTGTTTTTCTAGAGAACTCTAGTATATGAAATAATATGAGACCTTCTTGATTAATACACTTAAAAAAAAAATCTAGCAGTGGGCCCAATAGCTACTTAAGTTCTAAGTAGTGACTGGTGTAAAAGACATCATAGGGTACTTGCAACCACTGTAAAGTGATATGAAAATACCTGTGGTTTTGTACCGGTGACATCACAGATTGGGTTAATACTGGCAATTATTGTTTACATTCATATTGAAGAAAATGATAGATTGCAGCCAGAATTTCATAGGGAAAAATAAGATGTAACTCTTCTATTCAAGTTCGTGGACCTTCTGAGTTAAGAACCTCTGTGCAAGAGACAATTTTAGCATTAACTTTGAGGTTGACCTAGATCTCTCTACATGCCAGGCAGGTATTATTGAGCCTTACATCAGGAAAACAAATCACATAAACACAAGTGTCAGTCCTTTCTCTGCCCTTTCTAGACCCATAAAATACTGTTCTGGAAGCTTCAGGTGCCTCTCTGGATGATCTAGGGGGTCACCTGCTGCTCTTCTTGTCCTACCCTGCCAGGGAGGCAAACAAAGTACCAATGCCTGAATCTTAAACATGAAGAAGAGGAAGGTTTCTGCTCCACAATGCTTGCTCACATGAAAACACAATAACACGCTTTATGACTTTTGGTGCAAGAGTCGTGTGGTTCTGCCCATGCCTTGGCCGACCAAGTCAGCTGAGGAGGAAGTGCTTGTTTATTTGCATGGGAGGTGCTGGATGGGATAACTGACCCACTGACCACTTGGCAGGTGAGGATAAGGAAGGGACTGTACAACTGTGTTGTACGGTTTGTAAACAAGAGTTCCAGGAGGCAGGACCCAAAGGTGGGGCAGAATGGCCAAGGCTGGCAACCCCAGGCTAGAGCAAAGAACTAAAATACAGAGGATGCATATTCTTTTTTTGCGCAATTCCACTCTTCCTTGGAAAAACAAAAAATAAAAAAAACCTCCCGAAAAAAAACAAAAACATAAGGCACTGGCATACTTCACTGGTGTGCATTATTCGTCCAACAAGTATCTGAGCCCGGGTATAGAGTAGGCACGGTGCTTGATGGTGGGGTAAGAATGGTGTGGCAGCCAAGTTCTTACTCTCTGGGAGTCCAGTCTAGGAGGGGATAGACAAGTAGGCAAAAAATTACAGCATGGTGTGATGACCTCCCAAAATCTACCCCAGAGGTGTGCAAAGCAGGAGGCTCATTTATCCTATTAAAAAAGAACTCTATTTTTAAAAATGACATGCAGAATGCTTTATTTGAACCATTCACATGAAAACCTCTAAACTTTAGACTATTTTCCCTTTTAGCGATATTCTCCTGTATAGAAACGTAAGCAACAAATACTACGTCAAGGAGAAAGAGTGGAGCCGAATTACTTGTCATCACTCCTGGAGAAAGCACTCAATTTCCACGGCCTGTCACTTCCAAGACACATGCTCAGCCTCATCCCCTGCCAAAGTCAATAAAAACACCACAAAGTCAAAAATAAGGATAATATAGTTTATACAATTCCATAAAGAAACTAAATTTGAAGACCAATTCTGGTTGCCATCCCTTTGAGAGAAGTGAGCAAGTCAATATGGTGATGAGTGAGGGGAACCGTGACAGACGCTCAGACCTCTGAGGTGTTACCCACCACAGCCACAGCCCATGTGGTTTAGCAAATGCCAGAAGCAGGGCCAAGCTTAGCACTCTGCTCCCTGGGGAAATCTGGCAGAGTGAGACAGCAGGCCTTGGGTGAAACGTGGTAGGCTTTCTGCTGGTGTTGAGGGAAGGACAGCCTCTGATGTGTCTTTTTCATGATGACCTATTATTTCCCTGTGTAATAAAATGGGAGAGAGAATTCCTAGTTGACAACCTGGACACTAGCACGACTGGCCACCTTCATGGCACCCAAGTGATCCACACATTGCTTGGGGTGGTTGTTAAAAAATAATGGATGCTAGCAAACAAGTCCACCCCTCCTTAACCTGCCAAAATTAAAGGGGAAATTAACTGCCCAATTTGTTCATTTTTAGAGAGTGTGAGTAGCAACCCCAGCCTTCCTAGACACATTTGCTGTGACCTGACTGTGCCTAAAGAAAAAAAATGGTGGAAATCACTCTTCACGCACTTTGTGAATAGATTCCCAAAATGAACGCCATGCGTTTTCTTTAATTTTGGAGGGGAAAAAAATATCTGCAAGGAAAATCTGAGTCCGTGTAACATCCTCCACCATCCAACCAGTATGAACCCCTCATCAAATGTTCCTTTGTGGGCATCTTGCTTAAACCTCAGAGCCAGCAGAGAAAGGATTCTGGGGAGCAAGAATGAGAGGTCCCCGATGGCTTGGGCAGCCACAGACTCCATTTGTCTTGACAGCTGAGAGAATTACTACATGCACCTCCCAGCAAAGCCAATTCCATACATTCAGAGCCTGGGACTAAATAGGAAGTGCCCAGGTGCCAAAGTAAATGAGTCTCCTCCCTGGGGTGGTGCCAAGGCCCTGAATTTAGACCACAGCTGAAAGGGCTCTTGGAAAACTTTTGGAAACCTCCCCTAGGAAGATGGAAGAAATGCACACACTGTCTCTGTGCCCAGCACGACAGCACTGAATCTGGTCTGCAAATAACTGCAGAGTTCTGCAGGAGCTACAGCTCTCTGATGTGGAGACTTCGTCTGTCCCAGGGAGGGCCCCAACAGACACTTGGGCCATGCAGAAGCAGTGAACAATTCTGAGGCAATAAACCAGGAGAAGGGGGACTACTTTTGGTCCAAGTCTCAGGTCCTAGATCTGGGGCAACTTCTCACGTCTCCTTCTTTATTCTCCTTCCCACTAAACCTACCATTATCCACTGCTCCACAAACAATCCCTGGAAACAGATTTCTAGTTGGCACAGAGATAGGAGCCAGGAGCAGCCTTACTGGAGCTGGGAGACGATTGGTATCAGCCAATGGGAAGCGGTTGAAATTAATCTCAAAGGAGCTATCTGAGGGGACAAGGGCTATGCAGTCCTAGTCTGATGTGCCCTGATGGCCTTGGGGTAGTATCCCCAAGCCCTGTCCCACCACACGTGGAGAGGAGAGGAGGGCAGGCTTTAGTCTGCTCTTAGCTGTCCTGGAACTGCCCTATCTCTACTTGACCTTCAGAAAGGGGTCTTGTCTTCTAATGGGGGGACTTTCCCAGTCTGTCTCCCCCCCGCCAGACAGCTGCATGGGATAGATGTATTGAGGCTGCCACGGCAGGGAGGAGGGCCCGGGGAGAGCAGGGCCTGTGAAAAGCCCAATTTCTCCCATAGGACTTCACTGAAATCTGACCAGAACTCCTGCCAGGGAGCTTGAGCCCCTTCCAAATTCAGTCCGAGCTCCAACCAGTGTGGCTAGGCAGGACTTGAATAGAAACAGAAATAGAAAGGATCAGCCAGTCTAGGTGGATATGCCGGTCATCCCTGTTCAATAGCTTCCCCCGCAGCTGGCAGTGAAGCCTTTTAAAGCAAGTAGTCACAAATTACCCTGGGATGTATGTGGCCAAGAAAAAGTCATCCTGTCTCCCTTGTTATACAAAGTGGTCACTTTAAATATGTCCTTGGATATGGAGATGGGAAAGAAAATGCCCTAACTCTTCTCTTTCTAGAATGCAATGTGATCAGAACTTCTTGGACTGAGTTGGTTCAGACAGTAATCCTTCCAATCAGGAAGGCATTCTAAGGAAGGGTGAATTTGGATAGTAACCCCAGGCTCAATTCCCCACTAGAAGGTCTGTTCGGTGGCTAGTTTTGGCACATTACTTAACTGAGGCTTCAGGTACCACCAATAAATCTACCTAAGCACAGTCTAAGAGCTGGATACCAGCTGGGCAACATAGCAAGATCCTGTCTGTTAAAAAAAAAAAAATTAGTGGGCCATGGTGGAACATGCCCATAGTCCCAGGTGTTCAGAAGGCTGAAGAGGCAGGATCACTTGGGCCCCAGGGTTTGAGGTTGCAGTAAGCTGTGATCATGCCACTATACTCCAACTTTGGTGACAGAGGAGATGTCATCTTTAAAAACAACAATAGCAACAAAAATCTCCCCAAAGACAGCATTCTGTGGGGTTGAGTGCAAACCCCCTTTCAGGACTTTCAACCTTAGACAGACATTACTGGAAAGACTGGAATTTTCCTCTGTCCTCTCACAAAATAAAATATCACTCCAGTTGAGCTCAATTGGAGTGTTGAAAGCAATGCCACACTGAACCATAAGGACGTGGTTTTCATTAGTGACCCTGTGGCAAAGGAATGACAAAGGTGGAAAATTGGAGCCCACCAAGAGTGGGCAGGTGTCTCCAGCATTTTCTCAGTCTGTTGTTTAGAAGCAAGACTCTTTAAGTGGAGCAAATGCTGGGATTCTCAGGTAATTACTTTTCTCTTTTCTCTTTTTCTTTTTTTTTTTTTTTTTTTTGAGACAGAGTTGCTTTGTCACCCTCAGTAGGATGCCATAGTGCTAGAGTTCACAGTAACCTTAAATTCTTGGGCTCAAGTGATCCTCTTGCCTCAGCCTCCCAAGTAGCTGGGACTACAGGTGCCCACCACAATGCCCGACTATTTTTTTTAGAAATGGGGGGTCTCATTCTTGCTCAGGCTGGTCTTGAACTCCTAAGCTCAAGCCATCCATCAGCTTCAGCTCCCAGAGTGCTAAGATTATAAGCATGTGCCACCACATCTGGCCCTCAGGCAATTTCTTACAGGGGCATCCAAGGGAGAGATATCAGATGCCTTGTAATTTGGGCAAGTGAGGACTGAGACAAATAGCAAAAGAACACCTCATGTTGGGAAAGCGGATCAAACTGGTTATTTTCAGACATAAAACAAACTTGAAGCTGTTAGTATCCTCTCACTTCTATTACTGGTCCTTTAGATGAATGACATGTTTAAGGAAACTGGGGAGCACATATGATAGCAAATGTCCTTGAACAGAATTTCAGCCAATTTGTGATACTTTCAAACATGATTTTCAGTCGATTTTTTAGAAACAGGATTTTTAGGAAGGAATAAAGGAAGAAATGCTATACCTTGCAGGTCTGGGCTGGCCTGTGCACCCCTCCCTCAGGCTCCCCTGCAATTCTGAGATCAAATACCTTAGCCAAGGGCACTGTGAGCCCAGCTGCGGGTTGGGGGACCAGGTGGTGTTGACGGAAGTTAACGAGAATCTTACTGGCTGAGGCTTGACTTCAGTTCAGAGGATTCAGGCAGAAGGATGGGGAGAGGACTCTCAGCTCTGAAAACAATTCAAGCAAAAGTGAAAATAGCAATCACCATAGAAGATTCCAGAGACATTGAAGAGACCAGGCACATCTGACGTACCGTGGAGGGCCCGAATGCTCCTTTGGGATTGCCATTTCGCAAAGGACCCTGTGGAAAATAGGTTGTTCTCCACATAGAGGCACGAACCTGGTGGAATCCATGTTGTTCAGCTAGTCATTGAGTTGAAAATCTTCCATCTCCAGAGTTCCTCTGTGGGCACCAAACCTCTGTAATGAGACAGACGGCTGCAGAATCACTCCCTCCCTGGCAAGTTCATGATAACCATGGCTAGGAAATGGTGCCCTGGCTCCAACAGTGGCATCAAGGAGCCCAAGCTCTGTCTAGTTTCTTATTTTCCTCCCTGGCAGGTGGGCTCATGCCCCTCAACTCATGGTCCTGCATGACTGCCGTCCTGCCCCCCTCTTCACTGCCGGGTGGCAGGAGAGTCTATTGGTGAGGGAAATGTCACCTCAAAGACCCTAGCTGACTTTGTGCCTTGTTGGCCAGAACTGGGTCCTGTGCCCACTGCAGGCTGCAAGGGGAGCTATCAAAAGGGGCTCCCCGAAAGAGCCCAAGGTTTGGGCCAATAATGATTCATGGTCTGGGACTAGGAATAGTGAGGCCAAACAAGAATAAGATTCTATAATCAGACAGCAGGTGATGGCTGCTGGATAAAGCTGGGTGGACCCTTAGCCTCTGTTTGCACAGATGCTGACAATGAGACAGCGAGGCTGAGCTGAAGGGACCTGGCAGGGTTCGCAGAGGAAGCACAGAGAGAGAGGACCCCAGGGATGAGGTCCTGTCTTCCGACAGTGATCCAACCACAGTCAACCACGCTGCGGGGGGCTCAAGTCAAATCCCAAGCTCCCAGGGACTCCTCCATTGAGGACATTTGTAGCTCTTAACCCTCACTAGGCATCAGAAAATCCTAAGGAGGTTGGGGGAAAATCAATGAATGCCCAGGCTCCATCCCTTGAGGTTCAGATTCAATTAGTCTGGCATGTTACCCAAGCAGCCTCTTTAGCAAAAGCTTCCCAGAGGTGATGGTGTTTTTGATGTGTCAACATGGCTCCTGTCCCCACCCACTGAATAAAACACTAACTGTGGTGTTGTAGAGGCATTTTGTAGATGTGATTAAAGTCCCCAGTCAGCTGACTTTCAGTGAGGGAGATGGTCCTAGACAATCTGATGGGCCTGATTCAACCAGTTAAAAGGCCTTATAAGCAAAGCTGAGGCTTCCTGGATGAGGGATTTCCACAGTGGACAGCAGCTTCAGTTGGTGTCCCAGGTTCCCTCCTAGTGGCTGCCCCATGGATTTCAGACTTGCCTGGCCAGACCTCATTACTGCACAAGCCGATTGCAGGCCTTAAGTCTCTCTATAATTAATCTTCTACTGTTATATATACATCCAGAGATCTATACATAACAGCAGGAGATTGTGTGTGTGTGTGTGTGTGTGTTCCTGCTGTTTCTACTTCTCTGATTGAACCCTGATGAATACACCAGGTAATTCTAATACATAGCTGAGGTTGAGAACAAAGGAATTACTCAGTAGTGATTATGCCAAAAGACATCAGAGTGGAAATAACCCAAGGCCAAGTCTCATCTCTTCTATCTGACCTACATTACTGCAGTTTCCTCATCTGTAAAATGGGAATCACAGTGTCTATAGCACAGACACTGTGTGAAGGCTAAATGCTCTTGCACATGTAAAATTTCACTGTACATCTGGACTGAATGGTGGCAGCTACTCTTACTATACTATCAGGCCCAGGCTATTCTGGGCCATGAGCGATGAAATGCCATTCAGACAAAGAAAAAAAAAAGAAAAAGAAAGAAAGAAAGAAAAGAAAAAAGAAAAGAAAAGAAAAGGCTGGGCTTGGTGGCTCATGCCTGTGATCCTAGCACTCTGGGAGGTGGGTGGATTCTTGAGCTCAGGAATTGGAGAACCATCCAAGCTAGAGCCAGGCCCCTTCTCTACTAAAATAAAAACACTACATAGGCATTGTAGCCGGCATCTGTAATCCTAACTACTCAGGAGGCTGAAGCAAGAGGATTGCTTAAGCCCAAGTGTTTGAGGTTGCTGTGAGTTATGAGACCACTGCACTCGGTGGATTCTGTCTTGAAAAACAAACAAAAGAACAAACAAACGAACAAACCAACAAAAAGAGCCTGGTGTCCTGGTGTTCCCTCCCATTGCTTGACAGCTGAAGTTCAGTTACCTGAGCACCGCCTTCCGCACCTTGCCCTACAGTGGGCAGGAGGGCTCCCGCCTGCACAGAGATGCCCACTCACTTCCTCCAGGCGCACCACCAGGACGGCTCACCCAGCTCTGGTATTAAAGGAGTCGTGATGTCCACCCGTACTCCAGCATCATTGTCTAGGACTTTTTAACAGGTGTTTGAGTGTCAGGGGCTCGAGGTTTCGCTGATCACTGAGTCGACTCGGGCGGTCCTGCCCTGCCTCCCGCCGCCTCCCCTCCTTCCCTGCCGGTTGCTCCGGCTGCGCAGCGCCGCCGCTGTCCTCCCGCTACCTCCTCCCGGGAAGTTCCTCCTCCCGCTACCTCCGCCCTCCGCCTCCCCGGGCAGGTTCACTCTCCAGTCTGGCTGAGCAGTGCCCTCCGGTGGTCGCACGCTGCAATAGCTGCTCCCGCCACTTTGCTCTGATTTCTCTACAAGTCTCGCATGCTCACGTGCTCCGGTGAGGCCTCTGGTGGGCGGAGGGAAGTACTTACTTATTTATCCTGCCACTAGCCCTGGCCCTGTATGACCTCAGCTGGTACTGTCACCTCTCTGGGTCTCTTGTCTTCTTACCTACAAAACCAGAGGGTTAAATAAGAGCCTCTCTGCTTTAGCATTTAGGAGCCAAGGACTTGTGAGTCTAGCAATGTCATTCATTCAACAAATACCATGTGCCAAGCACAGAGCTTTCAAGGTCATTGAAGAGCAAACCTGTGCGTTCCTGGATCTTACGCTGTAGCAAGAAAGACAGATAATAAGAATACACATAAAAAAATTAATTCCATAGTGTGTTAGAAAGTGATAATCAATACTATGGAAAAGATAGCATGGCCTGAAGAGACTGAGGAAGGGGAGGTTTCAGATGATGGAGTCAGGCCAGGCTGCCTTGCAGCAAAGATCTGAGGTGAGAGCCTTCTGAAAAATGTGAGGACCAATGAAGAACCCTGTGGGGCTCAGTCAGAGTGACGGAGGTCATAGTGTGGCCAGCAAGGCCAGTAGGTAACAAAAGACAGTTATGCAGACTCTACTAAGGTATTGCCAAGGATTTATCCTTAACCCTGAAGGAAATGGGGTTCCAGGAAAGTTATAAGCAGAGGAATGGTATGATTTACCTTAAGATTTTTGTAGGTTCTGCCTTAGTCTTCTGGAACTGTCCTACATAATTAAATACTATAGACTTACAGGGCAAATATTTGTTTCTCAGAGTTCTGAAGGCTGGGAAGTCCAAGATCAAGGTGCTGGCAGATTCAGTTCCTGGAGACAGCCCTCTTCCTGACTTCTCCACGTGGTGGAGGAGAGCGAGCCAGCTCTGGTGTCTGTTCCTCTTCTTAGAAGGGCACTAATCCCACAATGGGGGCCTCATCCTTGTGACTTACTCCAAGTCTAATTACCCCCTCCAACCCTTAACTCCTAATACCATTATACTAGGGGTTCTGGCTTCATTGAATTTTGGGGAGGCAAAAATGTTTAGTCTGCAGCAGGAAGGGAAGGATGGATGGGGGCAGGGAAAGATGGAGCCCATAGCAGCAACCCAGACAAAGGTGGTAGCTGTGGCTTGGGCATGCATGGCAGCAATGGAGGCGGTGAGAAAGGGGCATATTTTGGAGATATTTTGAAAGTAGTGGAAACAGGACTTCCTGATAAATTGAATGTGGAATGTGAGAGAAAAAGGTAGCAAGGATGACGAAGGGTTCTGAATAGAGTAACTGGAAGTTGCCATCAGTGGAGATGGGGCATCCCATTTGAGACATGTCAAGTTTAAAACGTTCTTTGTAAAGAGAATTCAGTGTGCAAAGTTAGTAAACTCAGGGTAGAGTTGTTGCTGGAGGTTATTATACTATACATGGATGACCATGGATTCTAGTGTCAAATCTGTCAGTCTGAAAAAGTGTCTTAACTTCTCTGAACCTTATTTAATAGTATCTTTTCAGCATGTCCACGTGACAGGCACTGTTCTGGGTGCTGGGAATATAGGAATGAACAAAACAAAAATCTGTGCTTTCATGTAATCTACACATTGATACAACAGAGATAATAAATGACCCCTTTGTATTCATTGAGTGAATAAAGTGTGTAAATTGCCTCAAGCACACAATATAGCACTTTGTCCAGTAAATAGCTGATCCTACCACCGTCTTTCTATCCATTGAAGGGCAAATTGTGCCACACGCTTAAACTTACCAACAAGGGACCATAGGACATATTGGGTAACAGCCAGCCTTCCTGCCTCCCTGAGATCAGAAGGTGATCCTGAGTACCAGAAATTATAGAATGGGATGTCACCTTCACAGCAGAACACAGCCTCTGATTTTGCTTCTTTGGTTTGACTCTGGAGCCTAGCTACTAATCGCAGCACAATGACACTGCAGCAATGACAAAAATTGAGATGGTGCTTGAGGAGGCCAGGGTAGGCCAACTAGCAAGTAGCTGGATAGCATTGTAACAGACTGTTCTTGCTGTAATCAGCATCCTCTCAGGTGATAGATTTCTGGTAATACTTCTTTCACTCAGAGCTGAACATTGGAGATGAAAAGGAAACCCCAGAAAGAAGATTCCCCAAGGATGAGAAGGGGCCCTGGGATGGAAGCCTGAGGCTCCCAGACATTCCAAGGGTGGGCAGAGGAAGAAGAGGCTGCCAAGGATGCAGGGACACAGGGGGTCCCAAGATGGGGGTGGGTGAGAACAGGTGGGAGTGCGGCTCTTTGGAAGGGAGTGGGAGTGAAGGCCAGCACTGTCCAGTGCTGCTGAGAGGACACGGGGGTGGAAGGCAGGGATCTAGCGACCAGAAACATTGTCTCTGTCAGTGGCCTGGGTGGCGGGGGACGTGTGGAAGCTGAGGAAGAAGACATGGACAGGAAAGTCTTTCAAGACATTTGGCTGCGGGCTTGAGAGAGACATTTTGAAAAGAAAGAATGGTCAATACTGCTCTAGTTGACAGATCTTTCATCATAGGCTAAACCAATACACAACTCTGGCTCATGAGCAGGAAAAGGGATGTTTGGGAAGAACCCCATGGAGCTGCGGAAAAGGTCTTCAGTCTGAGATTCCTTCCATAGTACACACACTGCTCTGGGCAGCTTTCATAAGGGAATCTGCTTCTAGATCAATACAGTCCTGAAGTTGATGTGTCTGGTCATCCTATCGGTGCTGCTTTCCCATCCCGCCTCTAATTTCATAAACGCCCTTTCTCCTATCACACACAAAAAATACATGCATCTCAACGGGTTGTAAAAATGTCTGGGCCACCACACAATTAGGCAAATTTGAAATAACTGGTGTTGTGACATGTATAATCATGACACCATACACTGCTCCCTACCTTCCATCATCCATCCAATGAGAAATATTTCCAAAATGCTTTTATTTCTATAGTTCACCATTACTTATCCAAGATTTTAATATAGCTGTATAGTGATAAGTTATTTTACAATAATGATATGGATAGCTAAATCCAGGAGAAGTTTTTACAGGTAGAGCCCAATGATCAACAGAAATGTAAAGAAATTAAATTTAATGAACTTTTTTTATTACAGGGAAATATGATAGAATGAATCAAAACTCTCACACATAAAAATCTACTGCATTAGGAACAAACTTTGCAGAGGCGGTAGAAAAGATATACAGTCTCAAGGAGAAAAGAGAAGAAGTATAATTTTTTTAAATTGTTCTTGTGTGTTTTAAATTGGCAGTGGTAGGTACCAAAGCACCATGGTATACGAGGGCTGTCTGGAAAGTATCCAGCTCTGTGTGTCTCTATTTTTCATATTACGTGGCTGGATACTTTCCAGACAGCCCTCATATGTTTTAAAGTAATGTTGTGGTTTTCTTTTAAAATGTAAATATGTACAACAAGCTGGAAATTTACTATTGCAACTTTTTTTTTTTTTTGGCAGTTTTTGGCCAGGGCTGGGTTTGAACCAGCCACTTCTGGCATATGGGGCCAGCAGCCTACTGCTTTGAGCCACAGGCGCCACCCAGTATTGCAACTATTTGAAGCAATGATTAAGAACTTTTAGATGAAATGGGGCTGTTGGTGCAGCCTCTGTTCGGGATTTAAGTCGCAGTGAGGTGTGAGGCTGTGTCGTGGTGGGCGCTTTGGTTCCAGAGAAGGCCCAGGAGAGGGGTCAGGCCTTTTGCTCCACATAGCCCATTGATTTCTATGTGTGAGGAATGACCTTCCCCCAGGTGAAGCCAGCACCTGATGAAACTTCCTCCAGTGAGGCCTTGCTGCAGAGGAATCAGGACCTTCCTCCCAATTCTGCTGACCAGGCCTCTATTCCTTCTCTGGTTTCAAAAATAAACAATGTGATGGACAATTCGATTGTGGCTCCAGGAACATTTGAAGTGCAAATTGAAGAAGTCCGACAGGTAGAATCCTATAAAAGGGAACAATGACAACAGGACACAATGTGGCTGACCCGGTGGTACTGCTAAAGATTCTGCCAACATCGGAAGCTGTTGCTGTCCTCGGCAACACGGTCATGGAAAGCCTAAGAGCACAGAGCCTTCTGAAGTTTTGACTTTGTTGGCCAATGAAACTGGCTTTGAAATCAGTTCTTCTGCTCCTACGGAGAAGATTCTCATTACAGCAGAGCCATCCAATCTCCGAAAACTGGACTGGGAACTTTATTCAGATGTAAAGGTGTTACAGACGCCTTAGCGGCCATCCGACGTGCCCGCTGGTTTGAGGAAAATGCTTCTCAGGTCACAAAGTTCTCACCCGACTGCTGAAGGACTGGAGGATTTGTTTTCCTGAGCCCCTCACACCCTGGATCCTTGACCTCTTGGGTCACTACGCTGTGATGAACAACCCCACTAGACAGCCCTAGGCCCTAAACGTGGCAGACAGGCATTGCTTACAGATTCCAGCTGCAGGGCTGTTCCTGCAGGTTCCGTGGGCATCACTGACCCCTGCAGAGAGGCAACTTCAGAGCACACAGTCATGACCCTGGAATAGCAGGACGTGCTGTGCTACTCAGCTCAGACTCTGGTCCGAATCCTCTCCCGTGGTGGCTTTAGGAAGAGCCTCAGCCAGGAGGCTTCTGAAATACCTACTTGCGACGGAGTGATTGCGACACCCTCGGAAAAGGCTTATGAGAAGCCACCAGAGAAGGAAGGAGAGGAAGAGGAGGAGAATACAGAGAACCACCTCAAGGAGGAGAGGAGCAAGGCGTGGAAACCCAGGAGTGACCCACTCCCTTCCCTCCACCCGGGGAAGACTGCAGCCTATGCCAGCTGTTCCTGGGCGTTATATGGTGGCACTTCTGTGGGATAGGGAAGACTGCAGGAGGAAAATTAGGAGGAAGTTTCATGCCACTAATATTGGCTTAATAGCCATAAGTCTCACATTAACGGCCTGTGCCATCCTTTTATAATGAAGCAGGATACCACCATTTCTTTTGAATCCCTAACTCCTCAATGCCTCGGCCAGTAATTTTTTTGAAGTGTGAACTATTACTGTCCAGAAATTTTTTTTCTTAAGAAAAACAAAGTACTTTCCAGTGGGGCACTTGGTCTTGTTTCCCCTTGGCAGGTGACACCTTTTGCTTTGTATACTGTTCAATAAAAGTGATACTTGAGTCTTGTAACCATAAACAGTTAACATCACAACTTGAAGCTGTGTTTGAATTAAAGCAGACTCCTGGAACCTTTTCATAGAAAAAAAATTTTTTAAAGAACTTTTAGATGGCAGTTTCAAAATGTAGAAGGGATGGGAGGCTTCAGGCAGGAGATTCCTTGAGCTGAGGAGCTGGAGATCAGCTTGAGCAAAATCCCATTTCTATTAAAAGCAAGAGAAAAAGAAAAAAAAAAAAAAACTAGCCGGATGTCAAGGTGGGCACCTGTAGTCCCCACATCTTGGGAGGCTGAGGCAAGAGGATCACTTAAACCCAAGAGTTCTGTATTGCTATGAGCTGTGATGATGCCACAGCATTCTACCCACAGTCACACAGTAAGACTCTGTCTTGAAAAATAAATAAAAAAATATTAAAAGTAATAAAAGTGTACAAAGGAATCCTTAGATTTTTATTATTATTTTGGGGGGATGTGAGCAGAAATGATTGGTGGCTTTTGGTAGAAAGAATCCAAGGACAGGCTGAATAATAGAAAAGGTCAGAAAGAGACATGGTGCCTCCTTTGTTGGTACCACCACTGGCCCAATTTAGTTCCAAACCAAGCCTAAGTATAAGGAAAGGGAGCTTGAATGGCTTGACATGACTTGTGCTCTGCTAGGAAAAGAATGGGGGACACTACAATTGAAATTTGTGCCAAAACCACTCAAAATGTGGACAGTGCAGTTCTCCCAAGGAAATACAGAGTCTCGATATCCCAATAGAGAACTACGGACTGGCCAGGAAAGGACACCATCAGCCCACTGCAAACATGTTCACGGGGAAGCTGCAGAGTAGTGATGGAATAAACCCTGGTATGGGGCAGGGCGCAGGAGTCCCAGGACAGGGTCCTGAGCTCAGAGGGAGAGACATATTTGTCACAGCAGGAGCACAGAGGAAAGACTGGATGAGAATGCTAGGCCTGGGCTTGGGGGTGCAAGTGAGCCCCCCAGGGGGTTTCCATCATTCTACTAAGTGAGGAAGAGACCAGAGTGAGGGTCAGGTGGACCAGGAGTTTGGCAGCACAGAAGATGAGATTTCGCAAATTATTTTCTGGTACTTTTCTTCAAGACGTTTGTGTTTTTTACATGGTCTAATATCCCTAGCACATGGAAGACACTCCATTATAATCCATGTAACTATCTCCTCTGGCTTTTTCTCTCTCCAGACTGAGTCTTCCAGTCTTCTAGTTTTCCCTCCACTTCCCACAGCCTTTGTACACATCTTTTTTATGTGTACAAGCGTATTTGTAACGCAAGTTTTGGGCACAGTCCATTGAGGATGAATGAGGTGAATCCCAATCAGATTAGTTTTAACTACTGTGGCTCTTACACAAGTAACCTGGGACCCTTCCATATCAAAGTGAAACCCAGCGTGATTAGATCTTCGGTGCTAAGTGTACAGAGGGGGCATCTAAATTCCTTGCTCAGTGTTCCTCTCCGAGGTAGTATTGAATGGGGCACTGTATTAGGAGTTGGAATGCTTCCAAATAAGGCTGCTCATGGTCCCCATGAGTGGTGCAGACCTACATCTGAATATCTATTCTCCTTTCTCTTTCAAATACACACACACATTCAAAGTCCTGGGGAGTACTGTGTACATAGTTTGCTCGGACAGGGCCCTCATCGGTGAGGGTAAAGGAGTTATCATTCTAAGGCCTCCAAAATGAGTTGCGGTGTGTGGTTAAAGAATGACTACCAACCTCCTTCTCTTTTCCTTAATCCAATTTACAAATTCAAGTGACTACAACGTAGGTATCCACATATGAAGAGGTGTTAGAATAAATACTGCTCGAGGTTTCTTAGAAATAGTAAGAAAAAAATCTCTTCGGATCAATCCATTGAATCGTAGGTGTTAGCTTGAAAGAAACAAAGTTTATGGTTAGTTCTTTAAAATCATGCAGTAGTTGGAATGACTCCCCACTCTAAAAATACATGGAATAACCCTATTTACAAAATGGACTGGAAGAGTAGGGATTTAAAAATGAAGCCTTCCATACTGAGGTTTCATTTTTAATGAAATCCAAAAGCGAGCTTAAAATAGTCTGTATCAAAATTTAAAACACATGTAAGTTTAATACAGCTATTTTTATCTTAAATGATATAAAGATAGTCATAAGATTTTTTTATAACAACAAAAGGTTAGCCTTTATTTCATAGCATACAGGTTAAATAGAAGACCTGCATAATAGCATACTATGCAGCCTTTGAGAGAACAGAATGTTGACACGGAAGGGTCTGTAAGATATAATTTATAAGCAAAGTTGAGTAAGCATGCTACTACTTCTTTATGGAAAGAGACATAGGCAATTATATTTATAAATACCTAAGAGTCTTGTGTATGGCTAACACCCTCCTCGACCAGTGAAAAACTTACCCTTGTATCAGTTGTGGTACACCAATGTTGAAAACACACTTTGTCAAGTTGATTATTTTTTAGAATATCCAGACCTATGTATTTCTCCCCCTTCTCTCTCTTTCTCTCAGTGAAAGATGTGGGTTGTGTTACCATTTAACCGTATGATATTGAGCAAGTCAGATTCTTCACTTGAAGACAATAAGTTTAGACTAAAGATGACTTCTAAAAATTTCTTTCTGGTCTCAGATGCTGTGATTATATGACTTGATTATGCATATCTGAAAAAAAAAGATGTATACACTGACAAAGAGAATCTGGGTGAATTCAGAGGGTTACATTTTAGTGATGTGGCAGAAATAATTATGTATAATTATTTTCACAATATATTTCATCCTTTGACCATACTATAAATTCCCTTTAACTTTGATTCCATTTATGTTTGTTTGGTCTTTTACTCAAGAAGCAACAGAAGAGGTATATTCAGCTGAAGGAATTTATTTACTTTCTTTTCTAGGTACATAGATGACATAATTATAGACAAGTTTTGATACATAGGGAAACCCTTCTGTCCATCTTTCTTTTTGCTAAATGAATCATCACAATAATTTTTACAATTTTTAAAACAATACACAGCTTTCTTGGGCTGAAGCAATTGCAAGAACATATTGGTACTGGTATATTACAGCTACTTACAATGTTTAAGAACAGCAATGGAGAAAAATAAGTTATTTAAATATTGATTTCATATACAGAAAGTGCAATGTTGTTAGTTGTTATATAACTTGCTTAATAGTTTCTTTTCTCTATCAATTTCAAATCTAAGATAATTTGGACTCAGACTATTATCTGTTTTTGTGAAAATAACACAGTACACCTGTGTAGCGGTGATTTCGCCAGGTGACCTCTTTGCTGCATCTGTGAAAGCTAACTTTACTGTATCCGGAACTGATTTCCAATAGACAATTGATTTCCAATTTCACTCACACCTTAGTTCAGGACAGAGAAAAGGGCCTCTGACTAAGGCAAGGCCTTTAAAAGATATCTGCTTCTTGATTATCTGGGAATGTAAATACTCACTGGGGCCGGCTGCTTCCTTCCTTCTAGCCAGCTTTTAAGTAAAAACTATACACAATGTTATGTGTAGCTACCTGAGCCAAACTGCCTTTCCAGGTTTCTTTTGTGCTTTCCAAAGACAACAATGTTCACTGTCACTCAAAATTCTGTACCAACTACCACTGAGTAAAACCGGCTATTGCTGAAGCCGACCACCTGCTTACCTACGTTCACAGGTGGCCCCAAACCGCCTCGGTCAAATGTCACACACAAACATTCAGGCTTTTCTCAGACCAAATTAAAAGTTTAAAGCAAAAGAAGACCAAACAAACACTAAAGATATAGTAAAAAAAAAAAAAAAATTTTAAACCACAAAAATAAAGTCAAAACTACACCCTCAGACCCCCTCAGATTAGACATTCCCACTGAAAATTATTTATGGTCCCTGAATTTGATTTTCTTTGCAAAGGCATTGATTTCCAAAGAATAAAGTTAAAAATAGGGTTTGGCACTGTCAAGAACTCCAGAAAGTTTCCTGTCCTTGCGTGACTTTTACCCAAATGAAAACCCTCCGTCGAGAATGAATGATAGGTGAGAAACTCTAAGATATCTCCTTCACCTTTGTTACCTTTTACGTGACTTTTGTGTAGCCTTTTTGCTCAGCTTGAACAATGAGCAGAATCTCATCAGAATGTCAAGCAAGAATTCTGAAAGCAGGAAGGGAAGCCTGCTTTACAGCACCCGTCTCCACCGCAGCATGTGAAAGGTGCTGACCATTCTCACTGCAGGAGAACCCTACAGCTCACTACATTCCAAATGGGCCAGGCCACAACCCAAGAGGACAAAAACTGAGTTGTTTTTATGAGTTAATAGAAATTTGGCAGCTTTACCTTTCCATTCTACATTTCCACAACTTCTTCACATGGCATCTTACAGAAGGTGAATATTACTGAAGAAACATACATTATTTTAAAAAATGCAGACCACAGCATGGAAAAAAAAACACCACATCACCTGAGAATGTCCTTTTCCTTAGAAACATGGATCCAGATATAAAGCGTGTGCTCCAAATGGCTTTGTAATGAATGAAATCACTTCCCCCAGCCCCTGGGAAATCATTTGTTTTAATAAGTAGGTGAAATATTACAGAACTTTGACCAAGGCCTTGTATTCAAGGTGTTTCTATTATAAATGATCACATTTGTGTTTAAAATTGTGCCCACGATAAGACTAAAAGAAAATCATTTTGTTTAAGCAATGGAAACCTTAATAGCTTCGTTGTATAAATTTGCTGTTTGATAGAAAATCTGACACTAGCCTAAAAGAGGACAGAATGTGTTGAAATAGGTTGGAAAACAAATGAAATACGAAAATACTTAACACATGGCTAATGTGGTTTGTCTGGCTCCACAAGGAACCTTTGTTTGAATTAAAAGAATTGTCTAAATAAGAATAACAGTATCTTAATTATAAAACTGAAAAACTTTTTAAAAACATGTTATAAACTACTTCCCTTTGTAAGCACTTCTTTCTGAAATATACAATCTTACAGTGACTCTTTGCAAAGGTGAACCGTTGGCTGATGATTGAATTTTAGAACGGGAAAGGTCAAGGTTCCAAGTCAATACTGCAGCATAATGACCCACGTGGTAACAAGACCAATCGATCAGAATGAAAGGCAAGTACCACACACACACACACACACACACACACACACACACGATACTTTTGTGAATTTCAGATAGCTTTTTCCTAGATCTGTAGTTAGTTTAAAAACCAAAAGCCAACATGAAACGTGTGCCTGACAAACACCCCTACAAAATAAGCCATGTTAGAATGAGATCAGTAGAAAAGCCCGCTTCTGCGGAAGACATCTCAGACGTGAGGTGGCAGTCTAAGCTGAAGATCTGGAACTATGGTTACAGGTTTGTGGACACTAATTAGATAACTGCTTAAAAGCTTAGATTAAGGCAAATAAAAGCTGATTGCTAGAAAGCAATTATTAAAATGTCTCTTGTTTATCTAAAGGAGAATAGGACTTTTTTTTCCTGGTGCAGCCAGATGTTCTAACATTTGAACAAATGAGCATGGTCAATAGTGTACAATAACTCCCAAGTCTGTTCCTTTGGCCTAGCTAAGCCCATCTGGCCCTCGGGTGTCCTGGGGGTGACGGGCAGAAGGGCAAGGGCATTATCACAATGGAACAGGCTGTCCCCGCTCTTCCCAGCCTCTGCCAGGGCACAAAGACAGACTGGAGGCACAGCGTTTGTGGCCAGCTGGCATCTTCTGCGTTCTGAAAAATAAAAATAAGTGCTTGTCTTTTCTTTGAAAGTCAAAGAGAATCGCACTAATTTCCTTGAGGGGGCTTTTCTGGAGGAGAGGGTCGTCAGTCCTGTGCCAAGTTTCTGCGCTCTGTTTGGCCGGACGCTGGGCCTCTCTTCTGGATCTGGTCTGCGCGTCCAGAGATGGGGGAATTGCATCAGCATGATAAGCACAGTGAAAGGGTGGCTCGTGTCCAGGCAGGGCCTGGCTACATGGCCCCGGGGCCTGGCGGCAGTTTGAAGAGTCTGGCTGCGGACAGGAGCTTTCTTATGTGTCTCTCCTCTGTGATGCCGGCCTCCTGAAGGCAAGTGTGGGACAGAGAAGGCACTTGGCTCAGTGTGCTGACCCCTGCTGCAGAGAGGGTGCTGGTGTACATGGGCAGACCGACGGAAACGAGCCAGTCCGACACGGACGAAATGCATCCAGGAGAGAGAGGCTTTCTACAGATTTCTGTGAGTCCACCACTGGGGATCTGGTTCAAGAAAGCAAATAAAGAAAACAGCATTACAGGAACCCTACGTGTGTCATCGGAGGGTTACTCCCCATAGGCTTAAAAGGAACAGTACTGAAATACCGCATTGCTCAGTTATTATCAGAAAGTGATTATGTAATGAATGCCAAAGATCCAGAGTAGCACGAAGGATTCTTAAAGTTGAAACAAATCTTCAAAGAAGTGTTCTACAAGGTTTTAGAAGGTGTTTAGAATTAAATTAGACTTAGACATGTCCACATCTCCAGACTAAGCATTGATTTATTTCATATGTATGTATATAAACTCACACACACACTGTTATTTTGTCTTACTATGATACGCTCTTCCACAGGAGGCCTAAGGTGATTTGAAGACCTGCATCTGTCACCTGTGTGGGCGTATGAAAAGGGATACTCAATGGGCAGGGTTTTTATAAAGTAGATTTTCTACTATGTTTGAATCTACAGTAAAACCAGAAACTTAAATATTTAGTAAATATAATTATACAACGAATTTGAAATACAAAAACAAGTGTTGGCCAGGACAGGAAAATGAATGTTTAACTCTGAACACTGAGTACAGAAAGAGATTTACCTTTCGGAAAGGTGATTTGCTAACAAGTGTGGAAATGCTTGAGTTTCTATACAATTTTGATGAAGGAAAAACCCTCTTCAAAAATACTTACATACCCTTGAAATTAACCTCAGAAGTCAATGAAGATATAATAATAGAAAAGGTCCATTTCGAAACTGTGAGATTAGCTTAAGGATAGTACACTCATCTACTAGAACACTTTGAAATACAGGAGTCTCCCCTTATCCATGGTTTCATTTTCTGAGGTCTAAAAACATTAAGGGGAAAACTACAGACATAAACAATTCCTAAGTTTTACATTGCTCACCATTCTGAGCGGCATGATGACACGTCACATAGTCCAGCTGCATCCCACCTGGGATGTGAATCCTCCCTTCGTCCAGCAGGTACGTGCCATCTACACTCCCTGCCCCTCAGGTACTTAGCTGCCATCTCAATCACCAGATCAACTCTCAGGGCACTGCAGTGCTTGTGTTCAACATGCCCTTGTTTGATTTCATAAAATGGCCCCAAAGTACAAGAGTAGTGATGCTGGCAATTTGGATATGCCAGAGAGAAGTCAAAAAGTACTTCTTTTATATGAAAAGGTGTAAATTCTTGACTTAAGGAAAAAAAAAATTAGATGCTGAAGTTGCTAAGATCTACGGTATGAACAAAATTTTCCATCCATGAAATTATGAAGAAAAAGAAATATGTGCATAGTATACAGAGGGTGCCAAAAAAGTATACATATTTTTTTAAAAAGTATACATATTTCAAGAAAGGAAAACACTGTACTAAATGTGTAATTCTCAAGTCATGTTTGACTTCTGCAATTATAAGAGGTGCTCAAATGTGACTTGTATTTGTCCTTTGTTACTGGTCTATACGAAGTAGTACAATTTTAATACAGTTTTTTTCCTTTTTATTCATTTTTTTTGTCCATATATAGGGTTCAGTACGATCTGAGTGCCCAAGGAATCCACTGGAGATTTCAGAACATATACCTTATGGATAGTACTGGGACAAGCGGGGCTACTTTACTGATAATATAAAATAATTTTTTATTAACAGAGAGACAGAGTTGTGATTTAGTAACTAAAAACAATCAGGTTCCAAACTGTACCCTTACTATTGTACATGTGCAAAGAAATAACTAGAAAGGTTTTTAACAGACTAGTGTGTGTTGATGGTATACAACAGGGTGGTTTGATTTGCACACGTGTTGTGGAAGGGCTAAATCAAGCTATGGACATACTCATTACCTCACATACCTTATCAAGTTTCTTTTCTAGTAAGAACACTTCAAATCTTTCTTAGCAATTTTTAAGTCTCTAATACAGTAGAAACTCTGTAAGTTGACCACCCAAGGGACTGTTAAACAAACTGGTCAACATAAGAAAGTGGTTGACATAAGGAACTAGGTCTAGTGCACTGATATGTACATATAGTGCATGTCTGGTCGTGAAAATTAGGTCAACTGAAGGAGGTGGTCAGAGGTCAACTACGCAGGTTCTACTGCATGTTACCATTATACCATGGATCTCTTGAACTAATTCCTCCTAACTGAAATGTTGAGTCCTTTATATAGATTCTTTAAAAGTTCTTTGCAGTGCTGGGAATATGAATCATTTTATTTATTGTTTGATTTGTTTGGCTCTTTCCCTTTCCAAAACTGTATTTTCCAAAAGTTGTAGGCTGCCCAGCTATTCCTTTCTCCCCAGGTGTCTCCTTTCTACAGCAACAACAAACCCTGGCCTACTCGGCAGCTGCCAGCGCGCTCATCATGAGCTCGGTCCCTAGCTGGACGGCAGCAGCCTGAGGCGTGTGGGCTGCTTACCGCCATGCGGTGCTGCTTCCGAAGCTGCTTCACCCGGATCTGGTCCAAGTTGGTGGCGACGTCCCTCTCGGGCTGATCCAAGTCCTCTGCATATCTCTGTACCAGGGCTTCGGGAATCCCACAACGGCCATGCTGCCAGGGGAGAAGAGAAACGTGGCATCAAAGGTAGTAAGGAGTTTTCATTCTTTAAGGTACACCAAACGTTAGGCAGGATAAGACATTTAACTACTGGAAAGTATCACCAAAAGTTTTCATTTGAAATGAATATATTTCCTTTATTGTCAGAAGGGATGCTTTAACGACTTTATCTTCCAAGTACTGACGAGCTCTAGGTACTTGATCATGCTCCCTGCAAAGGACAGCTGCCCTAAATTAAAAGCAACCAAGCAAAAGCAACATAACTAGGCAGAACACTATGATCTTATGTTTTTCAGGCCAATGCCTTTACCTCACTTAACCTGATTATCTCACAAAATATAACTCCCTGGATGTTACTGAGGACGGCCTTCTAAACTGCAGGAGAGAACAGACTTCTTCTCTACAGATACCTGTCTACTCCTGGTGCTTCCTCTACTGAGAGTTATACCACCACGTCACTAGGCCAGCTTTTACTGGAGAGCAGAATTCTCACTGCTTTGTACTGTAAAGGGGTTTGTTTACTCAAGAAATATCAATGAGGGTGGGAGGGGCGGAGAAGGGGGATCTTATTCTGAGGCATTCATGGTCATGAGAATTTTATAACAAGGACGCTCAGAAATGCAGTATAACAAAACGTGTTATTTCTAGAAGCAAAATACAGACAATCTATTATCACTGATCTGTCTTCAAAGGCATTTGGTATTGGGAGATCTTCCATATTTTCTTCAAATGAGAAGTAATTTCTCATGAATCTAAATGTTTTTGGTACCCTAGGGGTGATTTATATTAACTCCCCCCCCCATTATCCACAGAGATGACTATACACCATAATTGTTACGTCTGAATGGGGTTCTACAATTTTCAATTTTCACATTTATTTTATTTGGTTCTAGTAATCCTTCTAAGAGGTAGTGAGGGAGGTTATTTGTAACCTCAGTTTATGTAAGGTTACGTTACATAACCTCAGTCTAATCTCATCCATGTTGAGACACGGACACTTGAACTGAGGTCTCTCTTGTCCACTGGACAGTCCCTTTCAGAAACCAGTTCTGGGTCTGATCATTTGCCCTGCAAAGGATAGCTGCCCCAAATTAAAAGTAACCAAACAAAAACAAAAGAAAATTCGGAGACTGTATTTGCATTTAACATGGAGACCTGAAGTGTCATCAGAATGCTGTTGTCCTGGTAGTGGACAGAGGCCACTGTGTGTAGTTCATTATGCACCAGCAGAACAGCCCGTGCTGCTGGGCAGGCAGGGGGTGGCTCGGGGAAAGCCGGAGGGCTCATCTCTCCCAGCCATCTAACTTACAAACCCTGGGCCCCGGGGCATTTGATACCTTATCAGAATATGGCTCCTCGGTGAGGTCTATGCCTTCAGCATGTAGCTTGTTTTCAGCGAGCATTTCCAGGTCCACTCCCCGGGCACAGGAGACCTTCCTGGTCAGAGCTGGGCCCAGCTTCACGCCGTGCTCCTGCAGGCTGGTGCTCTCCGGGAGCTCTGCGAGCCAGGGGGGTGGTCTTGTGCTTGGTGGGCTGCTGGGCTCCTGTGCTGAGGAAGGCCTCGCAGTCGGTGCTGGTGGACAGTCACTGGAGTTGGTGGGGCTGATGGGGCTGATGGGGCTGGTGGGGCTGGCAGGGCTGGCAAGGCTGCCCTTTTTCACTGGCAGGCAGGGTGCGTCGGGACTGGGGAGGGTCCCACCAGGGCCCACAGGAGCCGGGTGCAGTCCATTGACAAGGCGTTCTCTGCTCTTTTTGGCAGGAACAGGTGGAGGCTGTGAAGGATTTTTGGGCTGTGTTCTGGCCTCAGGGACCCTCTGCTCGGCCTCTACCCCTTCTTTGGTGCTGGGGGGATGGTATGTTCCTTCCAAATCATGTCCTTTTCTGTGACCCTCAAGAGGTATACTTGGGAAAGCGTGTTTAACTCCGGGAGGCTGAGCATCATAGCTTCTGGGAAAATACTGAGGAGGTGATGAGCCGCGGGACGAGGCCGCCAGTGAGCCCTCCAGTTTCCTAGTAGCTGTTTTCTGGGGTTCAGAAAATCTCTTGCTTTGGGTCAGTAGCAATGCATTGTCGACAACAGAATCTCGTGTGGGAGGCGGGACCTTCGTGGCAGAGGCGCTTGTCTTCTGTGGCACTTCAGGTACAATCTGAGGGGAGGGGTCTGTCACCTCGGTAGGCACATCCTGTTCGGCACCAGGCTCTCCTTGAAGGTCATCCAGGGAATGGGAACGGGGCCAACTCTCCACAGTCGGGGGGTCCTCCAGGGTCTCACAGCTCCGACAGATAGAAACCGGGAGGCTCCTTCGGTTTTTAGTCAAACCGGTCACACCGGGCGGGTCACAGCCCTTGGAAGTGTCTGGGTGGAGGCCACTGCCCAGCCTGCCCTCCTCACCCCTCTGCTTCAGGGAGCCCACTGATTTCGTTAAAGGCAACGTCGGGTAGTTCCCCAGCTGGTTCCTCTTGAAAGCCTTTAAGCTGCACTCGGTTGACGACTTCGCAGACAGGAGGCTAGTTTTCCGAGTCTTGCCTGTGAGACAAAGGAATATTTTACAATCGAATTTTAAAAGTGAGTCAATCAAATTGACACAGAAAGGTATGTTAACACAATCAAAATCTCCAACTCCCATATCCTATTGTTGAATTACACCAACGACATACAATCATCTTTTTATGACATAAAATGATAGAAGGTTGTTATGGTTCCAATTTTATTTTTAGAAAGAATTCTTAGTCTTATTAAAGGACTCACAAAGACTAAAATGAATTGGCCTACATGGAAGAGAAATATGCTGTGTCACGCAATAAAATAAATCTAGTCCATTCCTAGCCACAGTCGGTGTGGAAGGAGGTTGATTTGGGCCATACCCCATGAAGAAGCCACATTCATGGGACTTCTGTTTGATGAGCGTAACTTCCCACAGTCATAACAGAAGAGTCGGAGTGTGACTGAGAAATGGAGGTGGCACCACTACAACAGGGACTTTACCTAGCAAACACAAATGATGTAACCTAATCATTTGTAACCTCATATTCATCTGAAATTTTTTTTAAGAAGAGAGAGCGGTGGACTGAATTCTGGAACAGGGTCTTTGAATGGTGCCCCCTATAGAGTGAAAAACCAAGCTGCTCCCTCTAATAAATTTATCCTACAAACAGCCGGCCAACCTTGAAGCAGACAAGTAAACAAACTTATGTGACTACTTTGCCAGAGACAGTCTGTGAAATACTGATATGAGTCTAAGTCCCAGTGAAGCAAGAGCCCAGGTTAAAATAAACTGTCACACTGATAACTGAACTGCCCACCAGACACAACCTACTTATTTGATGACTGTTGATTAACTGCTGCTGCTACTGCTTGATAAAAATGCACCGAGCCCATGCTGTCCTCGGGCCAGGCACCTGCTACATGCTTCGTTTCCATCAATACTTTAAACACACACACAAATTAACTGTCCCTTGTTACATTTTTGGTTAGTAGGGTGTTTGTCAGGGCTGAGATGTTTGATTGGAAAACCACAGATGATAAAACCAGAGCCCAGTGATCCACTCCTCTAGGCCCTGAGAAAAAGACGAAAATCTTAAATCGCCTTCTGTTGTGGAAGGGACAGAGAAAAGCTGGCTTTGATCTCTGGAAAGCCACTATCTTGTCCATAAAGGTTTTCTTCCTCATCTATTGCTTCAGTAAACATTTTTAAAATACACATTTAATTTAGAAAATTGATATCTCCCCAAGAATAATGTTGCCCTTTCAATAAATAAGCAACCAGGAGAAATCAGGTCAGGGGATGATTTGATTGGGAAGGGAGAAAAAGGGCTGAATAGCAGAGGAAGATGGAAATGGCTACCTTGGGGTAAAAAACTGACATTCTTGGATAAAATCTCTATGTGCGTGCTGTGTGGATGAGGGGAAGGGATCAGGAAGAAAAGACTCAGGGCTGTGGCTTTGTGGCTTTCTAAGTAGTTTGGTCATTATCAGCAGGGAAAGAAAGAAGATTCCTTCCATGATTTTCCACAGGCTTCTATCAAAGTCATTCTAATTTCAGAATGATGATATTAAAAGTATCATGTAGGCTCGGCGCCTGTGGCTCAGCGGGCTAAGGCGCCAGCCACGTACACCTGAGCTGGCGGGTTCAAATCCAACTTGAACCCGCCAAACAACAATGACGGCTGCAACCAAAAAATGGTCGGGCATTGTGGCAGGCACCTGCAGTCCCAGCTACTTGGGAGGCGGAGGCAAGAGACTCGCTTGAGCCCAGGAATTGGAGGTTGCTGTGAGCTATGATGCCATGACACTCTATCCAGGGTGACAGCTTGAGGCTCTGTCTCAAAAAAAAGTATCATGTCAGTCATAATTTTAGACACGAAGACTGATGGACAGAACAATTGTCTTGGCCAGGTGCAGTGGCTCACGCCTGTAGTCTCAGCACTTTGGGAGATCAAGAGCAGTGGTCTTCTTAATCAGA